>BLAZ01000960.1:154362-156812 GCA_014633955.1 Acropora tenuis
TTAAAATCTTGGCTGAAAGTGACAGGATTGGGGTGCGAACCCTCCACTATAGCAGCTAGATCACAGCAACCTTGCTGTTTATTTGTAATGAACACCAGAACTGGGTACATTATCACTCAATTGGAAGACAAGTGATTCTTTGCTCCTAACATGACACCCACTAGAGAATTACAAAAAGAAGGGACATTTGGAAGCTTTAATTTACTGCCAACTGGCAGACTCTTAGTTTCTGTTACAACAATTTGGTTTGTGTGAAAAAAAACAAGAGGAAACTCACTAGTACAGCATTGGAACACACACTTACCTCTGTCCACCTTTTCATTAGGATCAGGTGTCACATGAAATGGTATTCTGAACAGGTCCTTAAACTGAGATAACATATGATTTTACAATACAATCATGTACTGCACCTTCCAGCACACACAATCACACACATTCCAAAACTCCAACTGAGACATAATTATGTGAAAGCCAACTCTATGTTTACCAGCAAATTTTGTCTCAAATGTGTGTCACGAGCAATGGGCAATACCACAGCCATATAATGAAGGCTCAGTGTCCATTGATTTCTGGTAAGGGTACTTTTTTGATAAGGATGAAATACATGTCTTTTTTTTCCAGGGCAATAACTTACTATTATTACAGTTTTCATGATTTTCCTTTGAGACATGCATATCTTTCCATCTATTACACATCCTGCTTTTAGAGCCACTACACAGCGCTTGTGATTGACACCCTTAGCAGCTCACGTGTAGCCACAGTCAGCAATGCCTGACTTACAATCTTAGATCGGCTTGCTTTTTACAGAGTGTGTCATTACAGCACAATATTTTTAGCCAAAGCTCTGGGCAAGTTCAATTGTAGTTGATCATGCACTGTATGTAATGTATGTAATGTTTACCAGCTGAGGGTTCACAAAAAAAAAAAAATAATAATAAATATATATAATATAAGTTCACATTCAGTTGAATGGATTTCAAAAGAGCGCTCAACTGTAATTCCTTAGAGGAGCAAAGATGAAATTCATTGAGTGCAGTTCAGACCTTAGATGATACTGTATTCATTCGTTTAATGCTACAGATCTGTTTCGTATGGCAAAATATCGCCACACTAATCAGGCAATTAATTATTTTAACGAATGACCTATACATTTCAAAACTGGTGGATAATTATAAGCATTTTAACTCCATTGCTATGCGACATGCTATGCTATGTGATCAGTGTGCTCCGTTGCTATGTGACATGCTATGTGATCAGTCTTCATTTAAAGGTGACAAAGCAGTACCGTGGCTAGCCTTGATTTGAGATGAGTAACAAAGATTCTCATCACTGGCTTACGCTGCCTAATAGATTAACCAGCACTTTGTAACTACTATAAGCACTCACTTTAGAGAAATAGCTGTTGTAAGTTGTAAACCATTATCATGGAAACATACACCAGTAGCGACTAGAAGCTAGACAATAACGACTCACCAGAGAAAGAGGGCCAAAAGAATGAAACTGATCCACTACCTTGCTATCATTGCGCTAAATAACGAAAAGATTGAACCACAAAACACTTAATAATTAAATAAAAGGTATAAATACTAATTGTTACTTGTGCCAGTTTCTTTGCAGTTTTTGAAATTTTCATTGCAATGTTAATGGTCCTTGAAAGGGAAGGGAAATTGGGAGGGGGGAGGTCTCAGGAGAATGAGAGGCAACAAGAGGATTTGCAGAAGAGGAACATTTACAACAGAAGGCAGGAGACATTAAAATTTTTACTGAATGCTACCCATTTTATCTATAATTGCATGACTGTATAAACCCTGGCATGGTAGATGTAGGAGTGATCTGACATTCAATGATGAATGTATTAATTTGTTGTAGTTCAATTTTTACTTTGGAACAATTTGTTTTTGAACTGGTACAAAATAGTTTGAACTGGTACAAAATAGTCTGAACTGGTACAGTTTTAATTGTACTGGTGCAAAAACAGTGAAAATAGTTTAATATATGTTGAACATAAGGAACAGACTTCATTGATAACAGTTGTTTGCCATGCATTTACTAAGTTTAAGAGGTTACTCAAATAAGGTTTGCTGAGCATTAAGAGCAGGACAGAAATAGCAAGACTTGTTGGAAATACTTAACAACAGTCTGGTTTGACCAAGAATAACATGCGAGGTGTTAAGAACTAAAATAATTTTACACAATTTAAGCCTAAACACCTGTTCTAGAATGGTTTAAGCTTTTATTTACAGTCATGATGTACTAAACGTAAATCTTAAGAATTTATTTTAAAGACTGTTTATTTAGCAGCAGGTTTCCTTCGCAGGTCACAGGTCACAGGTCATTGTTTTACCAATACAGATCTGTGTCTTGTAGCAATTTGTTTTGTTTTTCCATATCGACAGTCTCAATATAAGAAGTATAGGGGAAACTTAGCACCGATCAGCAGTTTTTCTTCT
>BLAZ01000960.1:174108-176608 GCA_014633955.1 Acropora tenuis
GTGATAATTATGTCAACCCAGATGATGCCTGGTACCACCTGCACCTCATGCATCAGTGGACCTGTCTTCTTGACAATCAGCCCTGAATACCACTTAAGGTATCCTCAAAAGTAATCTTGTGATGTCACTGAGTCACCAGCCTCTAACTACCGGTAACCTTAATTCTTTGCTAATGTTGTTGATTAATCATCTTCCAATTTTTCAAGTTGGGTTTAACCAATCTAGGTGGGTGCATTGTATGAAAAGTGTTCCAATGTAAGCCGTGTGAAATTTTGCCAGCTTCCATACCAACTGCAACAACATTGGTTAATCAATTTGAAAGCCTGTCATCTTGTGGTATGTTAAAAAAAAAGGAAAATTCTGTTATTCTTTCAGTACTTCCCAGACAAAGACTGGTTTTTATACCATTGCATCACAAATGAAGCTTTTGGTTAATACTCCAGAGAAGGTGTGTATCTTTTTCCAATATTTTTTTTTAATTGGTCCATTTCATTGACAGCTTCCAGACATTATACACTTCATATTAAAGCAATCATTTTGAAAAAATAATGTTGTAAATACATGAAGTGATTATTCATCTTTACTGATCGTCATTAGTTTTGTAGTAAAATAAAATAAACTGAGCAACATATTAAAAGTGATCATCTGGGTGACTGTAGTCCTGGGAAAGATTGTTGTTCATGACTGACCCTTCGACAACCTGTGCAAAAGCCATCATCAACGTGATTGATTTTAGTCAGTTGAAAGTTCAAGAACCCTGATATAAGTGATTTGATTGGTGAATAGCTGTTGGTCAACCTGTGATGTGATTGACTGTGAAGACCTGTATGGCAATAGGTTATATAAATAGGGGAGTTGCAATGTGAATAATAAACAATATGTCTCTGTTTCCTGTTGAGTAATTGTAGCAGAGTCCCAGTCAATAGTGTGGCTTGTTTTTATGTGGTGCAACACTGGATTTATATTTTGATTGTTTAGTCGCATGATTTGTGATTGGTTAGTCGCATGGGTAAGTTTCTGTCGGCCTGGCAGTCGGAGTATTTGCATAAGTAATCACATGGGGGTGAGTAAAATTAAGGATTAACATTATGCGTGTTTTCAGAAGTTGCTGAAATTGCCCTCTCAAGCAATTTCAACAACCGTCCGTGGAAGACTCATCAAAGAACTTTGTGGTCCAGTTTGTGTGCTGATGCTTCTTGGAATGAAGTGAAAAAGGTGTTTTCTTACACTTTGAAATATTGCTTGTACAGATATCTGTCGATATCTCACATACTCTTGATGAAACTGAAGCAGATTGGTCGCAAACAAAGTGCATTTTGATCTTTAATACCCTTCCAGCTCAAAGCATTTTTCCTAACAGACTATTTATGGAATTAAGCCATCACTTTTGATCTCAGTAATAAACAAGAAAATTTCAAATTATGGCAAACTGAAGTCATATGTGCAGTGTAAGATTTCTCTCTTATCTGTTTCCTTTTTTAATTTGAATACGAGCTCTTGTTGTTTTCTTTTTTTGGGGGAGTGTGTTTTTTTTTTCTATTTTTCATCTTTCGATCATAGAATGATGAAAGACTACAAAATCACTGAGCTGTGGAGGTGAAACTATGAGGCTATGTCTGTAGTTGCGTATCCTCCAAGTTTCGTGTGTGGGTGTGTATTATGCACGCTCATTTGTTTCTCACTGAAATTAAGGACTACTCACATTCTAATGGTCTAGTAAAAAATTTGACTCTTTTATAGGTTTGGAGTGCTTTGGAAAGAAAGCAGTATTTAAAAGCAGCTCAGCTGTACCTTTTTTCTCGTCATATTGTTAGCATTCTTCACATCGACACAGGGGATTCGTCAGCCCCTAAGTTACTGGTTAGTGAGGTGTCCTTGTTAAAAACATACATCGGCAAAAAGCAGTTGTACTTAATAGTATTAAATTAAGAATTTTGCAATTTTATCTGAAAAAGAAACTTTTTATTGTCCATCATCCATTTGCCTTGCCTAATGTGTTGTTGATAAATAATTTTGTTGATAGTTATTAATTATTAATATTAAACTTGTACAGCACTTAATACAGTAGTTCATAATTTTGATAACCATGGAGATTGAATTGTAGTGTAAATTGTTTCATGTTGTGTGCAATGTCTTGGTATTTTAAGGTACATGTAATACCTATGCTACCCTATCCCTGATGCTCGACTTTATTAAGAATCCTTCTCCCCCATTTTTGTCACAATAGCATTCTTTTGTTATTTTTTATCTCAGTCATCATTTCCAATCTTGCCTAAACAATGGGCAGCTATTAGTCACTTCAAGGATTCTATTCTTCAGGTAAGATAATTTATTTATTTAACAATTTGAAATGCATATAATTGACATAAAAGTAAATTTAACTTTTCAATTAAATTAAGCTTCAAATTGAAAAGTCATTAATAGTGAATCATATTTATTTCTATTAGAAAAAAACGTTAAAGCTAAAGTAAAAAAAACAACAACAACAATGCCCAACATT
>BLAZ01000960.1:209108-211608 GCA_014633955.1 Acropora tenuis
GAAAGACGTACGACGGCTAGGACAAAAAAGATTCCACGGTCCAATTTATCGTCAATATCAGGAATGAAGGAAAAAAGGTAAGCTACCGAGGCGTGATTTCAAAACAAGAAATTTTCCCGAAAGGTCATCGAAGATCCCAACGTTCAGCTTTCAAGCAACTTATGATGCACGGATATCATTTACGTTCTATGGATGCACGCGAACAGCTCCTAACATGAAATATGCTCAGTGACGTCACAATAAGGTTTATAGTCATTTCCTCGTGCTTTTAGTACGATACTGATCATAAAATATCCTAGTTTGTCAGGCTACTATTGTCTTTTCATTGCGGATAAGAACCTGAAAAGTCAGATTCTGTGCTTCATGTTATCCGAAACAACGAAAAATCAGGGCCTCGCTCTATGAGAATGGCAAAGTGAAAATGTTGGGCGTGGGTTGGGGTGGGAGAATTATTCTTGCCCAACCAGGAACTGAACCTGATCAAATGCATTCTGTGGAAACTTTCCTTATCACTGAACTTTTTGGTATCCATATCTTAACTTGGCTCATTTTACGAACAACGAAATAACAAGAAACAGACGAAGAAGCAGCAACAAGCAGTAACAAGTGTCAGTCATTGTAAATGAATGAAAAGGAATTAACCCCATAATCAGAACTCTTCTTGATGTTTCAATGTGCTTGTGTTGTATACGATAAACCAGCGCTTATTCTGTGAATGAACAACAAAACTACGGCTTACTCAAGCTCGAAACGATTGAATGAATATAAATACGCGTGTAAAATCTCACTGAGATCCTCTTAATCGAGAACGTTCTCGTTCACGGTAAGGCCGCTGCTATGGCGTCAATGCATAAATATTGCCAGCGTCACAGGGTTAGTTTCCCTGGTAGGCCTTTTTTCATCGTAGGATATCGTCACATACTGTGTCTGCTAATAACCCTTACTTGCAGGCCGAAGGCTGAATTGGGAAGGGCGCAGCTCAACGGGATCGACCGAATCACAGTTGTTTGCAACAAGGGCTATGAGACGGAACCTCCGGCTTATAGTCATTGCTGGTGTAATTGCAAAGGCAGTACCTTCTACTCAGTTATTTTAAGACCCTGAGTGTTTGTCCGGCCCAAGTCGAACTCACGACCTCCCGCATGATAGACTGATGCTCAACCAACCGAGCCACCGGTGCGCGGTTGTAAAAAAAATTCTGAGTTATCGGCATTGTATCGTTCTTATAGGTGAAAGAGTTTTTCAAAATGGTAGAACACTTGCAAGCGTCATTGCTTATTATGACTGCTCAATGCATTATATGGAATAGAACTTTGCCTTATTTTAGTCCATTTCATACAGATACATTTTGCCCTTTCTTCTTTTTGAATCTCAAGGGTAAGAGCTTGTTAAAACGAGAGCACGTTTTCTCTTACCAGGTGAATTGACAACAAGTCCAGGCCATTTTAGGCAGTAATAAGTGATCTTAGGGACTAAATTTTACCAGTTACCGCCTGAAAAGGAAAACAGCGATACTGATGTGTGTAATAATATGAGTGATAATGATAATACAGGAATTTTTCCATGTATTTGAAATGCGTTTTGAAATGGAGCAATTTGATCATCGCGTTTTAGCGTTGCTTTAAGCAGCAGCAAGAAAGGCCCGAAAAATTCAGAACGGGGATTGGAACCTGATCTATGCGATGCCAGTGCAATGTTCCACCAGTTGCGGCTATCAGGCCAACTGGGAGCAAATCCTTATGTGGGTCGATTATAACCCATATATTCGATTATGAGCCTCATCTATCTCCACATCTACGGGCTTATAATCGACCCACACAACCACCTGTTCTCCGTTGGCCTGATAGCTCAACTGGTGGAGCACTGCACCGGCATCGCAGAAGTAAGGGTTCGCATCCCCTTTCAAGCCTGAAAAATTCAGGCCTGAACGGGGATGCGTAAGCAGCGCTAAAATGCGGTGATCAAATTCATTGAATATAAGCTCATGTCTTAAAATTCTTCAACTTCTAATGTCGGGATGAGCAATACATTAATCACAGTGCGCTACAAGCTAAGCATTCCAGCGCGTGAATACGGCTGAGTAGCTAAGAGTTTGAGGACGACTTCCTCAAAGTGCTTGCGATTTCTCTGAAAACCGAGCAAGGAGGCGTAATTGCGCAAAACGATGCAACCTGGGGCTCAAAGTTCAGATCTCAGAACAGTCAGCAAGAAAGTGAATGATGCAATTTTCTATTTGTCCAGATACACAAAACTATTACATGGGAGGAAAACGACGAATGCGAAAGGCAAACTGCGAGAGAAAAAATGTTCCTTTCCTCAAAAAGAAAAAATCATGCTGTAGTCTTTTTAGTCTGTAAGCAGGCTCTTCCCGTTGATAAAACTGTTCCGTTTCATAAAACCAAATTTTTCTTTCAGTCTCCCACCGACACCACAATTTCTAGGGATTCGTCTTGCGTTGAAATCGCTCGCGGTCGAACTATATGGGCTTAGTGAAAACTAG
>BLAZ01000960.1:264108-269108 GCA_014633955.1 Acropora tenuis
CTTTAGTATGCCAGTGGAATCATGCTTGAACACTGTCTTGGAAACAAGAGAACAGTTGACTTCAAAGGATTCAACTGGTTAACTCTAAGCAACTGCCATCACGGAATAGTCCCTGCCTCAGCTTCAACAAGGATCGAAGGTTAATTAGCAGACTGCAAACTGCCATGTTGGTCGTTCCGTTCATGTGAACACTAATTTCTTTATGTCTGGTGGCTCACGGAAGGCATGTAGGCGCAGAATTCGAATGACACGATAATGATATCATCTACCTGTCAGCATGTCAGCATGAATGACTCCAGATGAAACATATTTACCTCAAGATATTGCAACTCCTTTTCGAGTTCATCCAGCTCCCTGTTGAAATAAAGTTGTAGGAAATTAAATTATTCAATTGATATGCAGAAGCAATGTGGAAGGTATAATGTCTGCTCAGTTTGTTTATGACCAATCTATTGTTAAAAAGAAACTTACGCACATTTCTTGTTCATCTCGTCTCTGACCTAGAAAAAAAGAAATTAGCTGGCAGTGGTGAAAAATAGAAATGTTGCTACTAATTTTTCAATTCTCGTCCTTCCCTTAAGAATTGCTAACCAAAGAGGGTCGCATAAAGAGGGCATTGAAGAGAGATCAGGCAGGAAGAGTGAGGAAACAGATAAATATATTGTTTCATAAATCGCATCGAAAACTGGAGCGCAAAATAAAAAAACTCGTCGAGATACACATTCACATCAATCGTATTCAATTAACTGAGGAAAATCAAACAAGATTTGAAACCTGACACCGATTCTAAGACATGCGGCGATAATCACGTGATAAACTGTCAATAATTCTCACATAGAGAACAGGAAGAGAAAATGCAGCATCCATCATCATTTCTTGCATCCTACCTTTTCTTTAAAAGCGACATATTCATATTTTGTCTTTTCCCCTTCTCTGAAATAAATAATTCTATTAATTCAGTGTAATTTGTAATGGCATAACTACCACACGTGATATTTCAAAGCTCAGGGGCAAGACAATTTAAAAATACCAATAATGGTATTATGTTAAATATGCTTCTATTTGTTTATACTTCAATCTAAGAATTTGAAATACCAACAACAAAATTATCCAATCGTCTTTCCTTTCCAATACCTTATCAGGAGCCGATCAGATGGAGCCTTCATCTCCCACACAAGCCCTTGGAGTCAACCCTTATAAATTCTACACCGGTTCCCAGAGGAGGTTTCGCGCACTGATAGAGGAAAGAGCCAATGAAAATAGTCTTTGAATCGCGTAAATGCGCTTGCTGCCCGCTATGTGACGTAAAACAATACTACTGTGATTTGTGACAGTAGGCGATGGGTGCTAGCAGATAAGTTAATACTCAAAGATGACAAGAGTGAGGTTTTATTGATTGGAACTCCTAAACGGCTGGCAAAGACCTCAATTGAAAGCATCAAAGTTGGCGAGGTCGATGTCAAACTGGTTAATACAGCCGTAACCATGCTTTGATAACTAGTTGATTTGACGACTGTAATAGTCTTTTTTAAGGCCTTCCCGATAATTAACTTCGTAAGTTGCAAAGAGTTTTGAATTCTTCTGCTTGCTTAGTGTCAACCTCGATTTTGTCATGTGAGCAGAGAGAGACGTGGCGTCCTTTACGCAAATACGCACGTGTGTACTTGAGAAATTGATGGATTTTCTGTTACAGGTAAAAGGCATTCGTAGTGTCGTAACTTGACCTTGTATTTTGCATTTTTTTCAGTTATTGAGATGTCCTTTGGTCACTCCGCTATTACGGGAGTTACATTGGTGACCAGTCTGCTCTCTTATTGAATTTAAGTTACTTTTGATAACTTTCAAAGTTCTTAAGGGGTTAGCACTCCTGTATCTCAGTCAGCTTTTATTTCTGTTTTGCCCCCATCTAGTTATAATCTTAGAAGGAACTTTAATAGTACATTGCTATGCACTCCTAAATTTAAATCTAAGAGTACGTCAGGGGATCGTGCATTTTCCTCAGTCGCACGCATCCTATGGAATTCGTTTCCTTTTGCAATTAGGAATGGAATGTTGACCAGTCTATCGAGTCATTTAAGAAGAAACTTAAGACCCATTTATACACTAGAGTTTTTACCGAGTAATAGTCGTAACAGTTTTTTTTTGTCCATAATTTTATTTATATATCTATTTATATATTATTTTATTTATATTTATTTATATATCATTTTGTTGCACTATTATTATTAGTGTTGTTTTGTAAACAGCACATTTCATTATGTATATAGATACTTGCGCTTTACAAGTCAATGCCAGTAATAACAGTAATAATTTCTTTATTTTCATTGGCTCTTTCCTCTATCAGCGCGCGAAACCACCTCAGGGAACCGTTCTATTAATTATGAAATCTACACGGGAAAGGGTTGAATCAAGAAATAAATGGAGATGGAGGCCCCACTTGATGGGCTCCTGACCTAATTCAGTTCCTTTACATTTCATCCAGCAAAAAGAAGTCCGTTCAGTTTTTTAACAGCTGCACCATAACATATTGCGAATTCTTTTCATTTCAATTGAAACGAACAGTTTTTGAAAGCCAAAACTTGTAGCACCCTGATGAAAAAAAGTAATGCCTTTCGAAGTAATGGATACTGTGTTATAAATGTTGCTTTCATTGTTCAATCAGCCTGGCTTTTTCTCGTTTGTATATTTAATGTGTCTGCTGATACGATCCGATGCCTCTTTTTCGTTACGTTTCGTCCTTGCTAACCTATTTGAACTATAATGACATTCATGCCCGGGTTGCTCGAAGCATGGTTAGCGTTAACAAGCGTTAAGTAAATACCATGGAAATCTATAGGTTTCAATACCTCTTAACCAATGGTTACCGCTAACCAGGCTTCGAACAACCGACCCCTGGTAATCAAAATTAACCACAATATCACCGATCTCTGCTGAACTAAACTACTTTTGATGAAAGAGAATTCGAAAAAAAAATCCGTTAAAAATATGAAGAGAAGGCAAGGGAAAATCCTTTCTTCAGAGACAATGACTCCAAACCTTTGCAAATGTTCGTGTTCCTCTGACATTCTCTGTGGAGGAAATTTTTCAAATTCAGTAAAATGCTCCTCGTCGAGTTGAATTTCAATGAAATCCAACCTAAAAGGAAACAATAAAAATGTCGACAGCGCAACGGAGACAATCAGTTTGTCAGCGGTCCGATTTCTCGCCAAAAATGTCCAGTTGAAGTCACCGTTATCTGGCACTGTGCCACAGGCTTACGAATTTTGTGTCTCCGTTTTCTAGTCTCTGTTGGGCGCTGATACTTGCCTTGCTGATTTCGTTCATTTCTCTTAGGAACTCTTCTACTTCCCTAAAGACAAATAAATCAATTTTGTTACCACGACAATTTCCGCGTATAATAGAACTAAGTTTTCAATTTCAAAATTCTTAAATTATCTAACCTTTTCATTCCTGTACAGAGCTCCTGCAAAGAGGGTGAATTACCAGTTATTTAACATTAATCTATAAAGCTTTAGTTTAGTTTAAGCATTTTCTTTGGCTTTATTGGTGTAATAAAGGCGAATAAAAGCATGCCGGAGGCAAATGGCTTGACACAGCTTTCGGGCTGTTCTTTCAACATCCCAGGTAATTTTATCACGCTGGCAAGCCCTTGGTAATGCTTTGCTAAAACAAATGTAGGTGGCAGAAAGGTCTTTCACGACAAACCATGATTTTTAATGCTGTTAAAAGGTTTGACTTCTCTTTAGATTCATCATACGACACATGACAACAAATATTCAAGTATGCGTTTTACAGACGAAATAAACGATAGGTTTCTTAGCCAATCGGAACGCGAGTAGTAACTCAGTTATTAACACCAATAAGGGAGAGCGAACTGATCAGAAAGTACCATTGCTGTGTTCAACCCGGCGTTGAGTTAGGTCTAAATCCATGGAAAGTTTAGTCGATAACAAAATTTCTGTTAGTAAGTTTGACTGTGTTTCTGCTGGTGTGTTGCTTTCTTCTCAAAGCGATTGTCGTGTAGAATGCATTCTTTTTTGTTTGCTCTTTTGTATTTATTTGTAAATAAATAATGGTACACTGCAACAATGAGAAGCCAAGGTCAGAGTCTCAGTATGCGGCGTAGGTCAGAGTGCAGAAATTACAAGAGGTGCCTCGCAGATAAAAATAATGATAATAATAATGACAGAATTTACAAAAGGTGCCTTGAAACAATGCTAATAATGATAGTTATAATAACGTCACGGTGGACAAAAGGATAGTGTTAGTTAACATTACTGTGGAGATGCTTGGCTAAACCACAAGATATAATTAGAAAGGAATATAATAAGGAAGGAAACAGTTGTGGTATAACTGAACTTAAAAACGAAGAGATAATTGAATAAGGGAGGAGAGGCTAAATCTTTGAGTCTAATTTTATAATCGGAAAGAGTGACGAAAGTGCGTAGTGAAAGTGGGACACTTTTCCAAATTTGAGGACCTTGTACACGCATACGATAAGAATATTTCAAGGAGTAACTATGCAAGTTATCTCTTTGACGAGTAAAATAATGATGATATTCGGTATTGAGATTAAGAGAGAAGAAAGTGGGATAGAGAGGGCTTTTTGCGTATGAAGAAATATGAATCAGGCAGCCTGATACTTGTAGATATAAGAAATGGTTAAGTAACCTGAACTTCTTGAAAAGAGGGCATGTGTGAATACGTGGAGGTGAATATGTAATAATTCTCAGAACAACTTTTTTTGAAGGCAGAAAAGAGGTTGGAGATGTTATGAGTACGTGGAGGACCAGATGATTGAACAGAAATGAAGATAGGAGAGTATTAGAGAATTATACAAAGTACATAGAGTATTGGATATAAGGAATTGCCTCCATTTTATAATGATGCCAATAGATTTTGCGACTTTAGATGAAACTACCTTAATGTGAGGTTGCCATAAAATATTTTCATGGATGATGAGCCCTACAAGCTAAGTATGCTCAACTCTTTGTATGGTA
>BLAZ01000960.1:279108-284108 GCA_014633955.1 Acropora tenuis
GCTCAGTCAAACCGAGGTAATTTGGGAGAATTAGGTTTGATAATCTTACGGTTTTTCTCGTTCAATTTGGAATTTGGAGCTGAAGCTGAAATTACACGAGCCGTACAAACATGAAAAAATTGGCGTGGAGGAAGAGCCGGAAGATTATATTTGTTTCAGCGTAGAATTTCTCGAGTACTCTGTTTAGTTCAGCCGGTTCGTATTCCTCGATTTTCAAAGCTATACTCTTTTCTTCGCACTGCGTCTTCCACACAATTAACCAAAACGACGTACTTTTGATGGGCAGAGTAAAGCTTTCTTGATTTTTCCCACTCGAGAAAACTCGTTTCAAAGTTTTTCTAAAAAATTTCGCCATTTTACGTAATATCATTGGCTTGGAAAATTTCCTTGTCTTCTGTTCAAACCATAATAATCCCGATTTTCATTGTGTAATTTGTACTGGTGTTATACTTTTTTTGCACTGCTCTCAGCCAATCACAATCGTGCAATTTTTCATGTAAAAGCAAACATTAAACAATCTCGGCATCAAATTTTAGATTTAGATAAATTTTCTCGTAAAAAAGCAATGGCAATGAAATCTGGCTAGTTATGAACGCCTTTTTATTTCTAGAAAATTCGCCGCAGCAGGCAACAAAGCGAAAGAACCTTTTATTCCTTGAATGAAATGTGTCTTTGAAAGTTCAAACCCATGACATCGTCTTTTCACAGGCTAACAAAAGAGCAAAATTCACCAATCAGAAAGCGCGAACTTAAGTATTTCATGGACGTACATTTTCCGTGGCATTGACCTACATGCCTGGTCTGCATGCAGCTTTAAAAAAAAGAGCATTTTCCCGCAAGCAAGTAATTTCGCAACATTGACATATAATTTAACTTTACGATTGACTGCCTATGTTTAAAACAACTAAGTTATACATGAATCATAAAAATTGTGTCTTGAACACTGATAGAATGTGAACAGTAATCAAATGAATATTAGTTTCAAATAAGGATTAGATAATTTTATCGCCCAAAATATGGCCTTTATTAAACATAACACACTATTGGATTATGGATAGCAATAAAAGATCCTACTTTGACGGACTAACAATTACAAGAATTCGCAATAAAAATAACATTGCTCATACAGAAACTGAACTACGGTTAGACCCCTTTTAACTGTAGTAAATAGAATGACCTTCGCCTGCCGCGAACCATCGAAATCTTTGGAAAAAGAAAACATAATAAGACTTCATTTTAAACAGTAACTCGTTGAACGGAAAAAAACTTTTAATCAGGTCAATCAGGTATAGTTTATTAAATTGTTCAAAATGAAATTATTTGGGAACCTATCGCAGTGTCACCAACTGTCGTTGTGATGTCCGCCTCGTTTGACATTATTGCTATGACAGACTTGACTTGATGGAGACTTTCAAGATTTCGAACTGTCTCTTCATGACTATAATGTGTATCGTAAGGACAGATGCAACCGTCGTGGTGACGGAGTTTGGGTGGCTGTTTCGCTGTCAACCACGATGTATACACAGGACTGACCTAGAGGTCGAGGTGGAAATGTTGGCTCTTGAGATCCATCCAAATCCTACCACTTATGTTTTCTTCTCAACTTTGTATCGACCACCTAATACTAATGAGACGTTTCTTCTGGTTTCTTGTCCATTTCAAGGAGTTTCTCGCAAAATAACGTGACTGGTTTATCGAATCTTCTTGTGACTGGTGACTTCAACTTCTCTCACGTTAACTGGAATACTTGCTGTCCTACATGTTCAGATGTTGCGATTTTTGTAATATTCTTGATGACCAATTTCCACTCCAGTTGAATTTGAACCGCCTAACTCATAATTCAACTAATTTGGCTTCTCCTGGGAATATATTGGATCTGGTTCTAACTAACAATTAATCATTTGTTAAAGAGGTAACCGTACATCCTTATAAATTTGATTCTATCATCTTCCTGTGACCTTTGATTTAAACATCAAAACAAAAAGGCCGAATAATGTACAGAGAAGGGTTCATTGTTATAAAAAAAAATCTGATTAAAAGGGTCTAAAAGAGACACTAGCTACAAATTTTAAATCTAACACTTCCATCGACAAGTGTTTGGATAGATGTTAAGACATTTTATCTTCTGCAATTGATCAACATACTCCATTTATTACATTTAAGAAACGTTCACGACCGCCATGGATTGATAATGATATCATGAGGTTCGTTACGAAGAAGATCTAGAAGAGAAAGTGGAAACGCATCAAGTCAAAGAATCAGCTAAACTGTTTGACAAGTTCAAGGCTCTGACTTACAAGGGAAACAAAGATGCCAATTGATGCAGGTTCTTTTTATTCAATGAAATCTTTTTATACAATGAAATCTCAATCCAAGAGAATACCTGAAACTGTTGTGGATGGTAGTTATTCTTCGTCTGATCTAAACTCTGAGGTTGAACTATTCAGTCAACGACTATTTTCGATCCATTTATAATAAATCTCAAAATGATGTTAACTTTGACGTAGATTTCCTTGTTATAAAATTCTATGGTTATTCTGTTACATGTCGTACGTGCCGAGGATGGTACTTTGCGTAAGCGTACTTCGGAGATTGAGATCGTGACATAGCAAGTTTGTTGAGATTTATTAAAAACAAGTTGGTCTTTCACTTGGTTCGAGTTTACTTCAAACTTGACTTATTCAGACGTTATAAATCCGAAATTGCGACCTGATCTGTATGTCTCAGCGTTTGATGTTCAGAAAATCTTATGTAATATTAACAACAAAGCACTTAGTCCTGACCATGCAACTGCCTCTCTACTACTGCGTCTTTTGCGAGATTGTGCCAGGGAACTGTCAACACTTTTGGCGCACTTATTAAAATCATCGTTAAGATCTGGTGTCATGCCAACGTTATGGAAATGTGCCAAAATTACTCCCGTGCACAAAGGTGACAAATTGGAATTGGTGAAAAGTATAGATTCATCTCATTGCTACCAATTCCTGCAAAATGCTTAGAGAGAATTATGTATGATGCTATATGTGATCATATTTTCCCCCTAGAGTTACTGAATGGCAACATGGTTTTATAAAGAATGGGTCATGTGTGACTCAGCTGATCTTGACCCATCATTACTGGGCCAAGGCTCTTGATGATGGCTGTCATGTGGATGTTACCTTTCTGGATTTTTCTAAGGCTTTTAATAGAATGTCTCAGTCAGTTTTGTTATTTAAGCGGCGTATATATGCGATTCTACGGTTCAGCCGTAATCACACTGCTCTTTTATTAACGAAAAAAGTTGACTGAGTTACTTTAAAACAAGTTCTATTAGTAAAGAAACTACAATGATTGCAAAAAAAAAGAAGAACACAAAAACTTAAAATCAGTAATAGTTATAATGAACGAAATAATATATACTAAATAAATCATATATTGAAGTACGGATATGAAATCAAGTGAGGCTATAATCTCGCTGTTAGGGAAGCCGGAAAAATTCAGGGTTTGAACCCCCTTCTTAACCCGTGACCTCGCGCTGCCGGTACGATGCTCTCAACAACCTGTGTTATGAAGCCTCAGATGGTGAGAGCTTTGTGGGTTCATTTTTCAGGCTTCTGTACGCAATTGCTAAAATTGCTTTCATAACTGCGAGAATCTTAGCTTCACTCGAGTAATAGTTTAATAGAAGGAAAAGACTGCTATTGAAATGAGGTGTAGTAGTTGCTGTTTTTCTTTCAACTGACCGTTAATTTTTTTGCAACCTTTTTATCATTCTAACCTAAATAATAAAAAATAATCTGGCCGACATCTCTACTATTTCTTTTTGTTCGTTTCATTTGAGGATCCAGGACATCAAAGCCCGACTTCACGCAGACTTGGGTCTAGCTCCGTTTTTAACACCTTTAACGTAGCAACATTTTCTCGAGTAATAGAAACGCTTTGAAGCGAAAGAATATTTGGTCTGGTTAAGGAAATAATGTTCTCGGTGCGTAATCATGTGCGATGTTTAACTAACATTCCTACCTTGCTCGTTACGAGCAGCCATGTCCTAGTGATGTTTATTCTTAGCTGAAATTCCTCAATACTTCTTCATGAACACGTATAACAGAACTTAGTAAATGTTTCTTTGTGACGTAAATGACGTCACTTGGAGAATTACATCTCGTGCGCGAATGGAACGTTTCTGCAGGAGACAAGCACACAAAAAATAGCGAATTTCCATGAAATTGCCGCTGCCGTAACTGGCCAGTTAATCTATTAGTTGAACCAGTGACAATCACAGATTCGTGAAGTGCCCTTGATCTGAAGTACGATCAGTGGCGAATCCAGACCCTGTGATTTCGGTGGAGACACTTAAGGAAAGTTTGGGCGGAGGTGTGATGACGAAGCCCGTAATCTCTGACCGCGATTACGACCATGATTTCGCTACCCTGTTTCAAACAAAAAACATTGTCCTGAATTTCTGGCGATGAAGAAAAAACACATAGAATAAGAACTCTGAAACTGCAATCTTTTCGCTGTTCAACTAATTTCAGTTCACTTGTCTTTTTGTGTAAACCAGGCTAAAACTTCAAATCGAGGCAAGGAATCGATCTCAGTTCACTGGCAAGGAAACTTGTGACAAGAAATGGAACGTTTAGTTCGCTCGAATACCATAAACAGGTGCACTTCAAAGCCTTTCTTTCGTCTTTATTCAATTTCATTTTCCTATACTTAATAGACTTCATGTGGTACGCAACCTCAATTTGTTGACGACGATAATAAAATAAAACATACAAAAATTTTAATTACTCTTCATAGGAAGTTTTTAAAAATATGTTAACAGACGTTATAATTCAAACCAATGACGGCACAATCGAATCTCAAACTATACTTTATTCGTACTGAAAAACATAGGTTTGTGGTAACCCTTACAATCAACAATTGTAATACGAATGTCCTCAAAAACGTTAAGAATACATACAAGCCTTCAGTATATAAGAAAATGAACTGCTTTTCAATAGTGAACGTCGATCTGCTAA
>BLAZ01000960.1:333975-336475 GCA_014633955.1 Acropora tenuis
AAATAAGCAGAAGGCGCAGTTCAGCAATTAAGCATAAAGTTAAGGCATCAGCGACTGACAAACGTAGAATGATGAAAAACTCCCGCCAAACTCCTAAATAGCCCTAACCTAGCCCATAGCCACCCGCAGCCCTCTACGCCATGCCGTCAGAATATTCAATTTCTGACTAACTCGTTCCCATGTCACTCGAACGTCAGAAATTACACTTACCAAGTATGTTTGCTAGGAATACAAAAAACAGTACTGTAGTTTGTAAAGCTTTAAACAGAGTAGATAGATGCAAAGCATCAGAAACTGTTTCCATCGAACCACCCTGTGGAACAGATTCCACACTGAATCTTTGTCACCCAATGCTAAGCTAAGCTCTGATTCATTATCATTGTTTTTTTGTTGCTTTTTTTTTTTTGGCTTCAAACAGGTGAAGCTGTATATAAACAAAGAAAACATCACTGATTAGGATTTGATTTATGTTTCTTCGAAATTGAAATTTGGGCTATGATCTGGGTTTGCCACTTATCAAAAACTGAAATAATGACAGAAATAAAACCGGTAAGGATGATAGTAAATATCAAATTATTTGGAGGATCTGTGATAGTTTTTCATCGCTGTGGCATTAATGTTGACGTGTAATCTAGTTGTTTGAAGTCCCTGTGCCGTGGGAAAGCAAAAGAAAAGTCCAGAAAGTCCGATCACAGGTTTTCATTCATTTACAAGACCTTAATGTTCGTTTCATAATTACTGAATTTTGATGAAAGGTAGATGAGATCACAACCAATCAGAAAATGAAGTAAACGAGTAAACGAGACTACAGTATAATTAACACATTACAAAACGCTGTAGGAAAACATAAGGGTTTAACTCTGGGACAACAAAAGAAATATTTTAGCTTATCAATCTGTGTATAGATACAGGTTTCTGTTTATTTCCATAACTTTTTTCTCGATTTCCTTGGTTAAACGGCTGGCTTTTATATAAAAAATAGCGATGAACTGAGTCATTTCCATTTTTTTGAGTTGTTGTGTCAGTTTGAAAAAAAACGAAGCTAGGCGTTTTTAATTGTCAAGGTGAGAAACCTGTATTTTTGGAAGATGAGTTTCGTCGGAAGAGGATAACAAAACCTTTAGGTAATAAGAGGAAGTGATGTAAGAAGTGGTTTAACCAAAAGAATCAGTAATTTGCAAAGCACCTGTGTCATAAGCCAACGCTCATGTGTTTGCTTGAATGACCACGACAGTTTTTTAAGTTTTTTCTTTCCTTACCTGATCGAGGGCCCATCGAGACTGGTATCTGAAACTTACCTGAAGCTCACGGTATATGCGATTGGCGGGCTGAAATCTCAGGGATACTCGCAGGTTGCTCTGGTGCTACGTCTAGAGGTACTACTTACTGGTTCCTTTCTTTCACTTTTCGTTGTTGTTTTCCTGTTTTCCTGGTATTTCGTGTACGCGTGCACAAGTTTTCAGTATCCTTTGAAAGTAATACGGTAAGAAAGTCCAGGGGAAATTTTTCATACAACAGATTTTGGTAGAACCCAAATCATAGCAAGGACAAATACCATTAATAAATGTAGACTACCTTATATACATCAAAATGCACGCACGAGGTGATTTCACCTGCCTGAACACAGTATAAATTTGAAACGTTCGAAGGTCACTTGACGGCTTCAAGTCGTCCTGTCAAACCAAATCAGTGCAATATAATTGCGGGGCACGCGGAGCGAGGGTGAACTTTGATCATAGGGATCTTCGCGAACAATCGATGTGCAACAGATCAAGCGCCCTCGTTCGAGGACAACAACACCTTAGCAACACCTTAGCAACGCATCCCTCTCAGCCGCTGCAATCACTCGTCCATGTGTTTCGTGTATCAACGAGTTAAAAATGACAGAAACACTTTGTTCGGTTACGTGTCATGACATTCACAGGTTAGGTAGTTTAATGGTCTAACGCAATCAGAATAATAGGCCATGTCGCTGGCATTCCATAACAAGAACGTAACCGGGCCTTCGGAACCCGGCATGCAATGGGACTAGTGCTAGGTCCTAACGGTAAGATACTACAAGTAGCATATCTGACTGTAACAGGAAGTGAAGTTTGCCAGCTGTGAAAATTTTTACACTTATGTCCAAGATTCAAGGTAATTAGACGCACGATAAACTTTGATAAAAGTCACGAAGTGTTCCATTAAGCTTAAAATATATGTTTCTAACATTAGGTTAGACTTTGTGTCTGGGCTATTTCTATTAGAATTAGGCTACTGTTTTGGATTTCTTGTAGATTATATTATTAAGGAAGGCAGACTTATTGTCATGGCCAGAAATCTCGGACATTTGAGCCTACGCGTAAGCCAGCGGGCTACTCAACAATTATATGCTAATGACGCGGCATGCCGTCTTCACGAAAATCCCTTACGGTTGATAATAAACAACTACATTCGTTTTCCTCTGTCGTTTTATATGACGTAGCAACTCGCTCGAAACAGAGATTTTATGATTTGGAAA
>BLAZ01000960.1:341475-345151 GCA_014633955.1 Acropora tenuis
CTGAATCTTTCTTCGTCTCCCTGGCAACCATAGATTCACTTAAAAACTGATCTCCTTCAATGAACATAACATTCAGAGTCACTACCTTGAAGGCCTTTCAACACATTTCGATTGTGATGAGTGTTAATGGTAGTATACTTCCTACTTTCGGGTGTAAGCTCGAGTTGATGGTACGCCTGAGATAAATCAATTTTGGTAAAACGCGTTGCCGAGAACTTACTTAACAGTTCCTCAAGGCTTGGTATGGGGTATTGTTCCATCACTGAGTAATCAGCACAAATTCTCAAATCACCATTTGGCTTGACAATAGGCACTGTAGGTGAGGCCCATTCAGAATGTTCCACTTTCTCGATGATTTCCTCTGCCACAAGTTTCTCTAGAGCTTCCTCGTGCTTGGAACGAATTGCAAAAGGCACTACTCGTGGTTTAATAAACACAGCTTCAGCTTGGCTTCTTTCACTCGCAGTGAGACTTGAATGCCTCTTAATTTTCCTACTGATGTGTTGTCGAACAGATTTGGATACTGAGACACAATATCCTCAGTTGTAGTTGAAACAATGTGGAAAATGTTCTGCCAAAGTAGTTTGAAGTTATCCATCAAACCAAGAATAGATGGAACCTTGACCACACGGACTAACAGTGAGACTAGTTGGCCTTCATTCTTGAATTTTATATCTTTTTCCCCTAAAAACTCAATAATGTTGCCAGTGTAGCTGTTGGGCTCTTAACCCCTTCCCGTCCAAATGAGTGCTCAGGGCACTTATAGATTTTACTCTGTCTAACGCCAGACGATTTTACTCGTCAATGGGGAACCTCTTGGACAGGAAAGGGTTAAGGGATTTAATGTCGCCTACCAGTTTAGAAAAATCTGTAGCACTTAACAAGGTAACAGCACTACCCGTATCAATTTCTATCGGAATCTCTTTATTGTCAACTGTAACTGAAAGTTTGTAAAGTGGTGGGTAGGTGTGGGACTGTCGGAAGATTTTACACTCCACCTGTAGACTGTAAAATGGTCGGAAGTGTCTCCATCACCTGCAGTAGTATTTACTTCTTGAGTAGGTGTAGCGGTAACAACGTGAGTTGTGTGGCAACTACCCTCCTCTTTCTTCTTAAAACAAACTTTGGCTATATGTCCCTGCCTCTTACAAAAGTTAGAAACCGATGTGCTGTGGCTGCACTTATCAGCCAAATGCTGTGAGGATCCGCAACGAAAACAAAATTTCATATGAGTTTTCCCGGTAGACGCTTACTGTCGTTTGTTTACTGGGTGTCCTGGACTAGATTTCTTTGGCACAGAATGCACAGCCTGAACTTTAGCACTTAAATTAGAATTAGACTAAGTTGTTTGGATTCCTTTTCTGCCAATTCGTCTGCTTGAGCAACCTTTAAAGTTTGTTCTTTGTTGCTTGACTTTTCACACCACCCGTGAATTGATCTCTTAAGGATCTTGTAAGATATGTACCAAAATTACAGTTCACTGTTAAACGTTTTAACTTGTTAGAATATTCAGTAACAGTTTCATTTTCACTGTGAAGTGTATGATACAAACGGTAACCGGGCGCCAAAATGACATGACCACACGATATGGGCACTGTTTGAACAGTTGAATGAAAAATCAAAAGTGAAGCAAATAACAGCTGAAATGAGAATACAGCACTCTTAGCTTCACGGACAGCTTTGTACGGGTACAAACCTTAACGCAAGTGTTACCAAGTTCACACTCATCGGTATGTGTATTAACTGTGGACATTTACACTGCAGTTGTAAAAATACTGGGGAAAGCCCCTTTGATCTCCATGTGAAACGGATGTTGTACTTTTTGAAAAATTATTTTCAACAAGAACTGCTTTCCCGGGCTCTTGACGTGAAAATTCGTCTTGGATTGGTCGGCACAGCTGCTGGATTTCGTCTTCTTTCCCATGCACTAAAGACGCATTTCCAATGAAATGACATCTCTTGTTGTTCTTCCATTAAAAGCCGCTCGATATACGAATAAACAGCTTGATCAGTCCCGACTCGATGTGCCTCGTCTCACAGTTATGGTGGGAGAGCACTGTGACAGATGTAGATCGAGGCAGTGGTTTGTGAGATGTAGCTCTGTACCTGCTCTCTTTCATCGTGCTATCGAGTGTAGTTGTACCAACAGATGCGTTGCAAAACCAGATTTTATCGTCTGTGGGATTGAAAGTTTTCCTTTGACCATCTCTTGGTCTCTGAAACAGAGCATCTGACGTTGGGTTGAGATGGCGTAGGTAGGTCTTGAGCGTTTTTACACTTTTCAGATCCCGAGACGCAAATTATCTGCGCGCCGCTGGATTCATCTTCAGCATCGGCGAGGCCACCCTGATGATTTTTTGTAGCCGACAAGGAACCAGGCTCACTTCTGTTCAGTTCGCAGTATTCAACACCTTGAGGAGTGTTTTGAAGAGAAAGCATTGCAAGTGTCAAACTGTCGCTGGTTTTCACGTCCCCGTGTTCCAAAAAAGATGAAGAGGTAGATTAGATTTCTTGTAGATATGTTCTTGAAGAAATAGTTTCTTTACCTGCTCTGATTGCTTTTTTACGGACGAGGCCCGCTATTTTGCCCTTTTTTCCTAGGGTCTTTTACAATAGCGTCGAAAACTTTATTTGCCTCAGTAAAAGCGGGGTCAAAGACAATGGAAAACGGTTTGCTGTGCGAAAGAAACGATCAATGGCGGCTCTAATGCACTTCTTTTATGAAAGTTTGTAATACGTGCCATCTTTCGTCCTCGCAGACGTGTAAAAACACGTCAGACAAAAATTCAACTCTTCTTTTGACATTTTTTCTATCGGTCTCGAAAATATGGTGCCACCAGGACTAGCAAGCCATTCTGTAACATTAAGGTAAACGTTTTTGTTCTGTAATTTTGTTCTGTAAATGCGTAAAATCTCGACTTTTTATCTGAAATTTTGCAACTTTTAAGGGAAACTTAATTAATAGGTACCGTTAAATAATCTCATCTCGAACTTTGTGGCTTTTCCGTTGTCACAGGAACGGGATTATCCACAGTATTTCGTCTGTAGAAAGCCCGCTGATTGTGTTTCTTTCATCCTTTTTTTTTGTCAACGAAACTTGGCTTCCAGCCAAAAAATTTTGGAGCTACATTTGCCGCATCATTTCCGTACAAGGTCAAACCCAGGAATAATAGCTGGTGACCGAGATCCAGTAAGGGGACGTGGGTTCATATCCCACTCACGGCAAATTTTCTTTGAAACATTTATTCTCTAATATGGGGTGCATGAGTTCAGTGGTTGCTTCATGTATAGCGCTATATATATAGATTACTTCATAGAAGTGCGTCGTACGGGTTTTTATTCACGAGTTGCAAAACTTTAGAGTCGAATGAGTGAGCATCGAGTGAATATTATCCTTACAAAGCACTTTCTATGGTGTAATTTGTTTCTGATATATATAAAAGAAAATAAAAGCGTATAAATCCGCAATTTTATGTTTTCTTTATGACGTAAGGTTTATACACCATGTTTGCAAAATAGCGAAACCTCAAGAATCCAATTTCAAAATTTACGAAATGGCCAAATCTGTTTTCAGGAGAAAACGTTTCAGGTATTAAAAAACCTCCTCATTCAGAATAACGCTAAATGCCAAAAAATTCCAAAGTGCAGTGACGAAAACACTTCTTCACATTTATTT
>BLAZ01000960.1:361550-366550 GCA_014633955.1 Acropora tenuis
GATTAAATTTAATAAGGCGTTTTTAATTTGCGCTACCTGTGCTCTTCTCCTTCTTAGTCTCGTTTGCGCGAAGGAAATATCTCTTTTCTTGTTAACTGCTCAATTTTAGCTATAATGATAGTTTCGACTTCGAACGTGCTTTCTAGTTTGAGTAAAAACTGAGAAAATTTTTTTCTGATTCCGCGAGAAGTATTTTACTCTTGCAAGATCAATACACTGATAAGCCGCGATTTTCTTCTTTAACTTTCGTTTAAGCGAAAGGAAATGTTTTTAAGTAATGAACTCTTAACGACATACCTTAGCAAGCTATTCTTTCACCTTCATCAAGGCCTTCCTGTCTGCACATTCGCGTTCTTTCCCAGATCTTAATCGTTTGAAAATAGTGCAGTAAGAAAGTCCAGTTGAAATTTTCCATACAAAAAGTTTTGGTAGAACCCAAATCATAGCAAGGCAAATTGCATGCCATAAGAAATGTAGACTACCTTACAGCAGATATACCTCGCCTCGCGAGGTGATTACAGTTGGACACAGTACTAATTTGAAATGTAAAAGGTCACTTGACGGCTCCTAATCGTCCTGTGAAGCTACAAAATCAGCAAAAAAAACCGCAATGGAATTGCAGGGCACGCGGAACAAGAGTAAACTTTGATCACATGGATCTTCACGTACGATCGATGCGCAACAAATGTCGTTTTGATATCAAACGCCCACGTTCATTTCGGGGCAACTTATAAACAGTTTCGGGGCAACTTATAAACAGTTTTTTGAGCAGAATCTATCTATGCCTACTCTCGACGTAGATCTCCTTGCGTCCTGTTTCGAGCTCTCTGCTTAACTTCCAAGAGTCGTCAGCTGGAGAACACACCCAGAAGCAGAGGCATTCGATGCCTTTTCCCATAACTACGCCTCCACTCTATTTTCCCAGAACTACGCCTCCCCTCTATTTGGTTAGTCGGACGATGTCTCAAACAAATCCTTGTTCAGGAAGTAACGGCTCTGGTCCTGGTAGCTCCTGTCTGACAAACACAGCCCTGGTATCCACTACTTTTAGACCTCCTGTAGCTAACCTCCTATTACTTCCAAGCTTTCCAGGCAACTATCCATGCGAAGGCATGTTCACCCTCTAACCACTCTTCAGCTAGCGGGTTGGCTATTGTCAGTTAATCGTATAGGCCCTAACAGCCATCTTTCATTGCGAATTCTGTCCCATAAATTGGCAGTATTAGTGGTGCTTACCTCTATGGAAAGTCTCAGAAAGTTACTCGTGACCTTCACTTTAGACACCTTGTTCCAGAAGAGGTAGTTTTTCGTCTCTCTGAATAAACGAAGAAATATCGCTTTCAAAGAGGCCTTAAGACCTCCTCTCATTCTGGTTTCCCCAGCAATCCCACGCTGTGCGTGGTGAATTGCCTGCACGAATATGAGATTCGAAATAAGGAATTTCGTCTCTTCTCAGGCAACTCTGAACCTAACAAATTGTTGCTGTATTATACTTCCATACTCCGAAACCTTAAGTTGATGGCTTGTACCCTTCCTGTCTGTAACTAGTGTGGACAAGAGCGTATTTAAAGCTCACCCTGCCAGAAGTTCAGCCTCCTCAGCATCTCTGAATTAAGAGTTTCTTTTAGGGACATTCTAAATCTGGCTGACTGGTCTCAAGACTACACTTTCACTTGTTTTTACTATCGACTAGTTTTCGACGGTAATGTTGCGAACACAAGGTCTTAGCTGCAGTGGACCAAGGTTCATGATCCTTCCTCAAACTTGCATTGTTATATCGAGATGGGTATTCTAAAGTATAATTACAGATTATGCAAGGGCTGCGTGCGGTCTGAGGAATAATACAAATACAAGGGAGGCTAGATATAACTAAAGCCCTACACCCCACCCTTCGCACTTCTTTACAGGTTCATGAACCCTAGGTTATCGTTGATGCATTGGTCGGCACTGCTGCTGGATTTCGTTTTCTTTCCCATGCACTAAGAAAGGATTTCCACTAAAATGACATCTTTTGTTGTTCTCAATCGAAGGCCACTCGATGTAGGAATCAACAGCCTGATCATCCTGAAGTCTTGTTATGGACTTGATGGGCCTCGTTTCACAGTTATGGTGGGAGAGCACTGTGACTGATGTAGATCGGAGGCAGTGGTTTTTGAGATGTGGCTCTGTACCTGCTCTCTTTCATCATACTATTGAATGTAGTTGTGCCAACAGATGCGTTGCAAAACCAGACTTCGTCATCTGTGGGACTGAACTTTTTCCTTTGACAATCTCTTGGTCTCTGAAACAGAGCATCTGACTGTAGGTAGATTAGATTCCTTGTAGATATGTTCTTGTAGAAATCTAGACCAAGTAGTACTCTGTTACTGTGCAGGATCCAAGCTCTCTGCCGGACGGGTCCGAGTTACCTGCTCTAAGACTTTCGATATTGCATTTTTGCCCTATGCCAGCTATTTTGCCCTTTTTCCTAAAGTCTTTCACGAAATCGTTGAAAACTTTATTTGTCTCAGTAAAAGCGGGGTCAGAGATCATGGGAAACGATTTGGTGTGCGGCGGCGAGCGAAGGAAACGATCAATGGCGGCTCTTATCGACTTCTTTGATGAACTTTTGTAATACGTGCCGTCTTTCTTCCTCGAAGACGTGTAATACCACGTCGGACAAACATTCAGTTCTTCTTTTGACATTTATTCTATCGGTCTCGAAAATTTGGTGCCACCAGGATTAGCTATATATAGCAAGAAATTCTGTAATATTAAGGTAGACGCTGTTGTTCTGTAATATTCATAAATGCGAAAAATCTCGACGTTCATATTTGAAATTTTGCAACTTTTTGCAAAGGGAAACTTAATCGATAGGTACCGTTAAATAGCCTCATCTCGAACTTTGTGGCTTTTTCTTTTTCACTGGAACGTAGTTTGTTTTTACTGGAATGTATTTTTGTCCGTAGAGAGCTCGCCGAATGTGCGTCTTTCATCCATTTTTATGTCGACGAAACTTTTCTTCCAGCGAAAAAAAATTTGTCAAGCGACATTTGCTGTATCATTTCCACATATGGTCAAACCCAGGAATAACGGCTGGTGACCGAGATCCAGTGGGAGGACCCCGGTTCATATCCCACTCACGGGAAATTTTCTTTCAAACATTTATTTTCTAATATGGGGTGCATTAGTTCAGTGGTTTCTTCATATATAGCAGAGTATTGCACAGAACAAAGAATAATTCTTCACCGCGCAAGTGTAAAATTGACCAATGACAACTAAAACAAATAAACCACCAAACACTATAATTACAGGAGCGGCGCGACTGATAAGCAAGAATTATTGTTATTATTACTATTTGTAATAGAAAATGTTATTCCTACTATTTTTAGTAAATTAGGAATTGTAGCTTAGAAGGTATTTGTTTGGAAATTCTGAGGGATGAAAACGTTTTTTATTTCTTTTAGTCAGAGAAAACCTTGCACCGTCTAGAACATTCTATTCACCAACACTGAATCCCGATCATTCCTGATAAGAGATGTCACTTTGTAATCTTTATTGAAAAAAGGGTCAGGTAGCATTTAAGGCCAGCCAACCTCAACTCTGAAATTCTTGAGCGCAGGGATGCGATCTTGTGTTTAATGTTCTAGTATATAGTATGGTAGTATTATAGCCTATATGAAAGGAAAATAAGGAGGAAGATAGAATCAGGGGTATCTAAAAGTTGGTTCAGGTTAGTCCTTGATTCAAATTCATGATCGTGCGAGAATCATCCCCCAGAAGTCCATTTTCAAGTCGCTCTACAGATATGCCAAAATATCAGATATTAAAGTGCTATCTCATGATCATCTGGAGAATGAGGAAGCGCGAAGACCGGTTGCTTGAAGGAGAATGGCTAAATGCACACAAGTTAAAATTCCTTCGAGGAGAATCAGGAAGAAGCAAGGAAACTTAAATCATACTTTGCTAGAAAACAGCAAAACGGCATCATGAGGTATTTGATACCTCAAAACAAGTTTCGCACGCTTCTTAAACATGCACAGTCATGAGAACGCCCTTGTTGATGCTACCGTTAAGGCAGAACATTTTCTTGATGCGGCTAATGGCAGGAAGAAAGCCCAATACAGCCAACTTTCGATAACAGGTTACTGACACCATAGCGAGAAATCTGTAAATTCTGAATTATTGTACTCTATGTGGTCAACAGAACTTATATCTCAGAAAACACAGGGAGAAAAACAGTAACTTCCTCACTTTGCATGTGGTTTGTGCTAGAACTAATCCACTAAATGTGTTAATAGAGTATTGACCTAATCAAACTCGTAACTCATAGATAAGTGACTGCAACTCGTCGCCCTACTTTGCATTTCTCGCAGAAGCAACTGATCGTACAACAATAGAAGAAATTTGTGCTTGTGTTCGTTTTTTGAAACGAAGAGGGGAGGATAAGACAGTACACGAAAAGGAAAAGTTTCTGTTAGCTGTGCGGACCGAAATTACCGGAAGAAATGCCCTAAACGAAACGTTTTAGGGACTATACAAGACTGGCATAAATGTAGACAGCGCCCACAAGGTTATGACGGGGCTGCAAACCTATAGCTATCGGGGTGTCATCGAGGTCGCCAAGCAAAAATCAGGGGGTGTTCACCAGACGCCAGTTATGGTCAGAAATGAAATACAAAGGCGTGTTAAGTTGGGAACCCTATGTGACACTTGGTCAAGTCTAGCTCCTTGCGGCGTTCCAGCCACCTGTTACGGTGTTGGCTGTTCAGGCGCTTGATACCATAACTACCTGTGGATGGCAATTCTATGGCCAGAGCGGCGTAATCGATCCACCGGACAGTTTGACTTTATTAGACAGAGTATGTCCTGGCGCCTCATAAACACGCTCCAAGATCAGTCTCTTGACCTCGTTGAGGCAGTAAATGAATAAAGGTCAGAGTAATGGGATTTCATGGGATATAAGGAATGACCCAATGGTTTAAGACGAGTTGCTGAATCGAACGAGAGAGCTAGCATCA
>BLAZ01000960.1:428662-431162 GCA_014633955.1 Acropora tenuis
CTGTGTGCAAACTGAGATGCTGCAGTTCGTCGACGGATAGCTCGTGAAGACTTGCAAGTAAAGAGGACTCATGGCGTTTTAACTCCTTGCTCTTTTCTGTAATCATAGTAGTCCACCACGCAATGTGTGAATGGTATGTGACATGCGAGCCAGTCCTCAGGAAGATTAGAGCCCTTCTCAACACTTGCACCTCGTAGTTTTCTGAATGTCACACATGTAGGAATGGCATTGCCTACCGCGAACGGGTCTCCAATGGGGCCGGAATCTCGTTAAGTATTTTTTCCTTGCCCTGATGACAAATTTTCACATGGTAGTAGGTTATGACGAGATTGGTAACTAGACTGCCTTCGGGTAAGATTACTGGGTGGTCCAGCGTCTCATGAAGATTTGCATGCTTGAGGAGATCACCGACACGCAGGACGCCGTCTTTGTCAATGAGTGGATCTAATTTGTCGATTGAACAGTGCAACTTTGGGACGGATTCCTGTCCTCTTGTTCCTTTGTTAACATCTTGAAGTCTTCTTCTTGGAGAACTGGAGCTGCATGGAACGAACGACAAACCTTCCAGCTTCCTTTAAATGCTCACCTTAAATTTTTTCCCGCTTCACTTGGTTCCTTTTTGATATGTTTCTTTAATTTTTGATGTATTTTACAGATAGAACTACAGCTCTTCACGCTCGATGCCAGTTTAAAAAACGATTCACTGTTTCCTCTGGAGTATATTTTCTTTGGTTTAATTATGATGTCGCCATAACGACTGACTTTTGTGACCTCTGGGTCATCGTTCCTCAAGGTCTGCTCTTGTTCGTCACATTCGATCCATTTGGTTCGTTCACTCCAGAGGAGTTCTGTTCCTAGAATCCGTTGCGAATCTGGAGGCCCATCGGCCTTCATTCCTCGTGATGCTTCGTCTGCTGGGTTCTGGTCGGATTCAACATATCGCCATTGTTTTCTGAGGGTACTGTCGTGAATCTTTTGAACTCTAATGGAAACGAACACATGAAAGCGCTCTCTTTCGTTACCTATGAATCCAAGTATGACCCTGCTGTCCTTTCAGTAGAAGTCTTCATTGATCTGGTATTCCTACTCGTGATGAATTTGTTGGTCGCGAGTTAGCGGCGGTTAGCTCGAGTCTCGGGATTTTATAGACTTGAAGGGAGCTACTCTGGATTTTCCCCTCACGAAAGCACCGTGAACCTTGACGGTTGGCTTCATCTACAAGACACAGATAACTGCATTGGCCATAGCCCAGAATGCTTGCATCGCTGAAATGGTCCAGTTGTGTTCGGACGACTTGACCGAAATCATTACGCTGGTATAGCACTGAGTGAATCGTGATGTTCTGTGCCTTTATTATCTATGTCCTCCACTTCTCCCATCTCATATCATCTTGGCGAATTAAAGATAACCAGCAGTCTAGTGCATGTTGTGCAGTAACGTCTGTTCCCCAGGTCCCCCCCCCACCCACCGGAGGAGAGGTTGTTTTGGTAAAAAGATTTGATTGGATGTAAGCGCCACTAATTTGTCGGTTACTATCCTTGCTTGCACATGTTAACCCTCTGAATTTATGAAGTGGTTTTGTTTGCTTGTGCCAGTAGACGTAATCTTTACTTTTTGGAGTCATGAAGATTTACTTCACCTTGGTTTTCAGTAAACTTTCAAATTGTCTTCCTTCCCATGGAAAAAAACTATTGTATTTAGATACATAAAAAGAAAGCTAATGATTATGTGTTTCTTGTTTTGATGTAGATTTACTGGCATTGAGGTTGATCAAGTCAAGGGAAGCGATATGGCAGTTGTTCCTGTCATGTTCATTTCAACAGGTGTGTGATAAATAGAGAGTAGACAATAATACGTTAGCGCGCGGAGATTTGGAATTTCTCTTCGAGTGAGCGAGTGCATGAGATGTCGAGTTGAGCACGACCAAGCAACCATATATTATTTAGTTTATTATATAAACACCTTACTAACTAGAAGAAGCCGACTTAATTCACCTTTCGAAAAGAGAACGCTTTGCCATTCATTCATGGCGCTAAATAGAGCGAGTGACGGATCAGAAGCTGATTTGCGTTCTCAAACACACGTGAAGAGTTACGTTTTCCCGTGTAGAGAAATCCTTATAAAGGCTAAAAGCACTCCAGTTTATATAATAATACAAACTAAAATCATTAGTATTGTATAGAATTAAAGGACATGTTACAAATCTAATTTTCAAATGATCAAATGCTTTGTTTCATTAACCAGTATTTTATTTCTGAAGACATTACTATTTAATTCATTGGCATCGATTTTTTTTCTTTTGCAGACAATGGAACTGTGTTCAAAGTTTTCAACAATAAATCTGGAAATAACAATCCTGTTATATTAGAACAAATCAATCTTTTTAAGGTTTGTCATTTTATTTGGAAATTTACGGCTCACTGACAGTCATCTTGAAGTTGACCTCCACTAACTCGGCCTAACACGGTATGCAATGACGGCATAGTCACTACACACAGCA
>BLAZ01000960.1:448662-451162 GCA_014633955.1 Acropora tenuis
CTTAGTTCTAAGGTGAGCGGAGCAAAATACCTCGCGCGGCCGTGAGGATAATCTCTAACATGTTTGATATTTTTTGCATCTAGAGGCAAATTCCTCATCGTTTGCGGCAATTGTGAGAATCTGGCTGAGCCCGATTCAACGATCATCCAATAAAATTATATGACCTACTCACGTGACTTCAAGATGGCGTCCGGTGGCGTTCTCAGTGACGTAATGCTGGAGGAGTAACTTGTAAAATTATGGCCAGAATACGGTTGTCTTTATGATTTGCGATCTCCATATTTTAAGAACTGGGATAAAAGAGAAGCAGCAATGTCAGAAATCGAGGGAAAGTTGGGCCAGCACTCTGAGAACGCTACTGGACTGCATCTTGAGTTCGAAGCTCTGAACTCACGTGCGTAGGCTATGCAATTTCATTGGATGATCGCTAAATCGGACGCGAGGACAAAAATATCGAACATGTTAGATATTTTCCTCACGGCCTGGCGAAGAGAATTTTTCATCCAACTTTCGCCGCACACGAGAGCAAACTGCCTCGCGAGGCAAAAAGGGGGAGAGAAACGACCGCGGGAAATACGTCTGTGTTAGTAGGCTACGGGCTTGAGAGATGAAAAAAGCTACGAGATAGTTCTTTGCAAACAACAACTTAAACGATGAAGTCACCAAATTTTGGCACAGAGTCGATAACTATAGGACTTCATCAAATCTTCAATATTCTATTCAATATCGATTACGAATTAACTCTTCACAAGCGTTCAGAACGATGGAGTTTTCGGAAACTGCCTATTGACCGTCAAAGCCAGTCATAATAATTGGCAGATGTCTTGCAGCCCACGCCACGAGAGTATTTTTATCAAACAATATTGCATTATCCATATTTTTCAGTCAAATTGAAGGCTCTTCCATTCTCAAAGACGCGGTAGCTAGCTGAGGGAATCCAGTTGACTCTGAATGGTTTCCAACTAAAAACAAAAAAAATAATACTTTAAAAAAAGACCCTGATCTTTCAAGAAGTCAAAAATTTAGAATTAATGGCAGGTGTTGGACATGTCACATATGGGCACCACGGTTGAAATTGTGTTGGACACCGCAGAAACAAAATAAATTCGCGAAAAACAATTGAAATTGAAATGATTAACAGTGCATCAAGCATTTAAAAGGGAACAAGTCTGAGTTTTCCTCTGTTTTGTGCTGTTTCATTTCCAAAACTAGAGCTAATGCTCAACTATAACACTTTACTTTACCCTTGAATGGTCTTAAATATTAATAAAGGGTTACGCATTAAACGTTGGCCGTGTAGCACTGATGCTAGAATGATCTGGCCTTGTTGTTTAGTCGGTGTTGCCACGGTGATCAAAACCAGAGGTTCGAATCCCACCCTGTAGTCTACTGGTCAGAGTTTTTCTCTCTGTCCTCGTGTGGGCCCATCTCCCTTCCTAGGGCTAACACTTGGATGCAATATCATGGCAATTAACTTAGCACTGCTACTTACCCTATTCAACTACTTAGATCAAATATTAATAGCCTGGTAAATTATTACCTGATTATAGAAGGAATAAAGTTCTTCATGGGTGAATTCCAAATGTATTTTTTCTTTAACACCCTGCAGAAAAAAGACGCAAAAGAAAAAGAGACTGAAATTTTTCAGCGTAAATGATCCTTGCAATTATGGGTGTTACTGAAGCCGCACCAAGAGAAAGGCCTGACAGATTCAGGCAGAACGGGAATAGAACCCAGACCCCTGCGATGCCGGTGCAGTGCTCCACCAGTTGAGCAGTATATTTCAGACGAGTTTCACACTGATAAATCCAGAATAATGCTCAACGGCAATGGCGCGGTGATCACAAAGTTTATTTACTCACTATTGTTTCATATGGATTTTAATACAGCTCTGTTTCGTAGACAAACAAGGCGTCGGTTTTTTTACTCACTATTGTTTCATATGGATTTTAATACAGCTCTGTTTCGTAGACCAACAAGGCGTTGATCCACTCATCAGTTAAGTTCCATACAAACTGAAGCGTCGTTTCAGCCTTTTTTTATACGTAAGTTAGTAAACAAATCCTTGACACTGCTGGGCGTCACGCAAGTAAACCAGTGGAAAAAAACCTCCTTGGTGCTGCGATGCTGTGCCCAACAAACGCAAGTGCTCTTTCATAAGCTTCGATGTAGTGGAATTCTACCCATCCATATCAGAATCACTACTTGAGCGTGCAGGGGTTTCATTAAGAATTGGAGAAACAGGAGAATACTGGAAAGTAACAGGAGAGTTATTATGGAAGGGCAAAGCTCTGTCTCGAAACAAGCAAAATTTAGCCGGAGAATTCTGTGTAGTAAGCGGAGAATTCTCCGATCTCCGATGCTTAATGAACACCCTGAGCGTGCCCTCTTCTTCGCAGCCAATTACGTGACCATTGCCGATGACAATCGGAGCATAATCCTCGAAGCTAAACAACCCCTCCTTTTCACCAACAGAAACTTGACACAAGAGAAACACCAA
>BLAZ01000960.1:521162-528662 GCA_014633955.1 Acropora tenuis
ATGATTCGTACCTATCATCTGACCTGTGTCCTTATGAATATCAATGCCCTTGTAACTATTATTAAAAGCAACTTTGATGTGGATCCCTCCAACTTTACAGCCTTATTTAAGCTTTCTAAGAAATCAATGATATTATTGATTTGTTTCATAGGACCTTCAGAAAATGATGTCACTCAGGTATGTGCTTTGTAATTATCCTTAGATCTGGTGTCATTAAAGTGTTCGTGGCTTTTGTAAAAGTAGATAATATTGGTGATTAATCATAGGTGAACTTGTACACAAAATTTTTGACCTGCCTTATCCTCCACCAACTTTTTCTCCTTTTTTCTCATTGTTTGGTATCTGCAGCAAGAATTGACAAGGACTATTTATCTCTCTATATGTTTTGTTATTTTGTTTTTCTTTTTTTTTCTGTGTGCCGAAGATTGAAGAAAAGCCTCTAGTGTCTGGAAAGGTGGTGAAAACTTCTGCAGGTAGAAAAAAGAACAGTAGCAGATCTGAAGGTGATACAAGCAACCCAGATCAACTAAAACAGCCCACAAAACCAGAAAAAGTAAGAAACCAACTAATATTGATAGTTGAAAGCAGTGTTCAAATGACTGTCAAAAGAAATTTAATTGCAATTATTGCTACTCTTGAAATAGTGATTGACTTAATTATAATCTTGCCCCAGTTTTTTCAACCAATGAAAACCAAAACCGATCGCACCTTGTACACGCATTGAGTAATTTACAGGTAATTCTGATTAGTTCATCGTGCTGTTTGCTCCTTTTGTGATTGGTCAGAGTAATAATCACTTTGGTATTGGTTTTTCAATAGTCATTTGAAAACAATAATAATTATTATTCTATTACTAAAGAAAGTAAGCTATAATCCTCGCAGTTATGAATGCAATTTATGCAATTGCGTATAATTATATAGAAGCTTCTATATATTCAATTGCATAAATTGCATTCATAACTGCGAGGATCATAACTTACTTGATTTCACATCCGCAGTTCAATATATGAAATATTTCATGTATCACTTCACATACTAAAGTAGTTAAGTATGAATTCTCATTCTTTTAATAGTAAATAGTTTGTGCTTTTGTGACCGATTATAAGAAAGCAGTAGCAATAATAATTGTTGTATTATATCTTAGTTTATTATACTCATTTTGCCTGAGTTGGAATTTTGTCCAGAAATGCAGTTTAAATGCTTGCTTCAATTTAAGTAAATGTCAGAAAATGTTCCATTAATAATTCACCCATAAACTACTTGTTTATAACATTGTTTGTTTGAGGCTATACTGGTAGTTAATGTTTTTGTCTACTTGAGGAGCTAAATCTAGGACACTTTCTCCCTAGAACTGTTGATGAATTTGATTCCAAATGTGAGGGAACACTTTGTAACAAAATCAGAATCGCAGCATGTGAATGTGTGCATCTGTGGGTGCATCTACTAGGTTACAAGTTACTTCCGGGAAGAAATTTGTGTTAGATTAAGCCATTACAACAATTAATTAAAAACAACTTGGATACTACGCATATTTTTATTCGCCAAAAACCTATGGGGTTATTTTGCTGGTGAACTCACAGAAAATTGCTGCTATACCTAAAAATGTTTTGTGAAAGCAATAGACTCAACACCCAAAAAGACCAAACACTCTAAAAGCTTGGAAATCATTGGCCTCCAGCTTGTTATTATCTACTAGCTTTTCTTGTGTTCTTCCAACATCCTGCTTGGGTTTATTTTGCCAGTAAACCCATAGAAAATGCAGGTCAAATGATCATTAATACTAATTTCAGGCAATAAATTTCACTTGAGTGCTGAGGTTTCAGGTTTTTGATGTAACTTTCCACACACATTTTGGTTAAAAAACCGTCTGAATGCCACAATTTTGCTAGTTCCCAGACCTGAGTTAATGAAAAATGCTATCTGGGCAGATTCTGTGGTAACAGCCCATTACACATGTAACTGTAAAATCCAGACTAAGAAGTAGCCAGCCAGTCTTGTTCAGAGAGATTCATTATTTTGGCCCTAGGAATATTTGCCATTATTATAGAAAACAACAAAGTAAATATTCTAGATTGCTGAATAATTTAACACAAGCAGGTGTGAGCTCTATTTTGTTTTCTCAATGATTAGAAACTATTAACTGCAAGTCATGAAGACCAAATTCATGCAGAAATGGTTGACATCAAAGATGAGTTGGACAGAACAGGCCATGAACTCGTTGAGCTCAGGAAAGCAAAGGATGAACACATTCAAATCATTGAAGACTTGAAGGTACGTAATTACTATGATTGTGAAAAGATCTCAAGCCCCTACTTCATTGTATCCATGAAGGACTAGACATCGAGGCAGGGATGACGCATGTTACTTTTATCATGTGATATATATTAACTATTGCAAAATAGTCGCAGTTATAACTTCATATGGTTTTATAATAGCTGTGATGCTAATTTTTGCATCATGAAGGTTTCTTTTCGAACGTGAGACTGCTAAATCAGTGACAAGCTCATTCAAATATAACATAATTATTTTATTGTCTTGCTTGGCCAGAGCTTCAGACAGATGTTGTAACACTTGATTTTGAGTGACAAAAAGGCCAATGCAGAGAACAAGGATAGAGACTAAAATGTTTATCTTTCTAAAAATTAATTTGACATTACTTTGTCTTCTTGACAGACAGAATTATCACAGGTGAAGAGAAGGAACAAACAGCTTTGCTTCATTCTTAGTCAGGCTGAAAGTAGGTCAAAGTAGTGCTTCTCAACTGCATTGTATTTTCCCCATGCCTTTAGTTTGACAGGTTGGAAAAGTCGTAACATTTCTGTTTAACCCTGTTTCAAGGAATTGCAAACAGGGAAACTGGTTCGTTGATCCCTGGTGTGATTAATTTGAGTGTCAAGCAAGTCTCTTTTTTCAGGTCTACCTTAAAGTGCATATGAAGCAAAATCTTTTATTTGCTTATTTGAAAGAGCTTTCAAAATGATGAAGAATCGCATTTCTCTTTTTCTGATAGCACTCTTGGTAGCCGAGTTATTTGAGATTTAGATTTATGAAAATTAGATGATTTGTGACATCACAATGTGGAATCACAAAAAATTGAATATCTCTCACGACTTTTTCTGTATAGAACTGAAATTTTGTCCAGTTGTTACACTCATCACAAAATTCCATGATATGTCCACTGTGACATTTCCATGGCAACACAATGGGTGCCAGGCCCTCTCCATTCAAAGCGTGAAATCAGAGTTTTCCTCCTTCAAGAAGTGTTATTTGCTCTTTTTGTTCATTCAGTGGGTGCAAAGCCAATAAGGACATAACACAGCACAAACACAAGAAAGTCTGTCAAACTCTGAAGCAACAAATAAGGCATTTTTCATTTCAGAAAGTTTCAGAAAGATGTCTGGGAATGAGTATGTTGCTATGGTGACATTGTAAACACTATCAAAATGTGTAGTTCTTGCAGCACATCAACCCTGCAAAATTTCAACCCTGTAGACTTATAGTATTTGCACAAAGATTCCATATTTTATTTTATATCACTTGTGTCCACATTGTGACGTCACACATATCTAATTTGCATAAATCAAAATCTTGAATAACTCGGCAACCAAGAGTGCTAACAATAAAATAAATGCTATTCTTCATCACTTTTTGAAAGCTCTTTTGAATAAGCTAACATGCACTTTAAGTCGTAGTGAAATAATTATTATGGTTAATCCAGCTATGTTAAATGTAGGGTACATGAATCTGCCAGATAACATTATTATTTGATTTCAATTCAAAATTTTTGTAGTGAAGGAAAAGTCTGAGCTGCTTATGCAAATAGAGGAGCTTAATGAAGTCAAAGAACAGGTGAGAGCTTTGTTCACTATAAGAACTATTTGTGATATTTTAATGTCTTATAGCTATTACTTGTTTATGGCAAACTCGTTAACAATATTATTATTCATAATATTATTCATTAATCAGATGTCTTCTTTTGTAACTGTATTCACTGTGGTGAAAGGCTAGCACTCAAAACATGAACCTCTTTACCGGTAATTTCCATAGGTAATCACATGATTTCAAGTGCAATTTGGAATAAATAACCTCGAGTAAATTTTTCAAAGACTAACAAAATGAATTTGGGGTCTTTGAAAAATTATTTACAAGTGCTTATTTATTCCAAATTGCACAAGAAAAATCATGTGATTACTTATAAAGTACTATACATGAAAAAATGCGAGATGATTAAGCTGATGAATCACATGCATATCATGCAATCAGAGAAAAATTGCGCCATCCAGGGCGCACGCTTCATTTGAAAGCAAAATATTTGATTGGCCATCTGTGAGTTTCTTTGATCATTGACCAATCAGAATGCTAGGTTTGTTACCTCTTTTTGCACCGAATAAACTCTTTTTTGCACTGTTTACAAAAAAAAACTGCACTGCTCTTAACCAATCAGAATGGAGAAGTTTTTTCATGTACGTACATTATTAAACCCAATATCAACTCATATGATACCAAATGTTTGTGTTTCACTCCCCCACAGACACAGCACCACAGTTTCTCTTGAAACCAGACCTTTCATTTTTTTACATAGTTGTATATAGGTTGGTAGCAGATAAACACTTACTGTATCAGGGTTGCGCTTCTTAGATAAAAGAATTGATCAAAAAGGTGCATGTGCAAACAATTAAATTATTGCCTTTTGAAAATGTGATCAGTGATTTGGTGTTATAATAGCAGGGCCATCTACACTCAAAAGACATCTTGTACCAAAGTTTGCTTTATCAGAAAATAAGAAAAAGTGCAACCAATCAGAAAAAAGGAACCTAACTATTAGCAGACTATTGTTTCAAATATTCTAAAATTACTGAGTTAATAATTATCATCAATAATTAACTATTACTATTCACAACTTTTTGCTACACATGTTACTGAATACCTATACATCTTTCAAAATCTTTGAAGACTATGAATATGATTTCGTTTGGTTCTGCTTTTCCTATCGGTATCCCCCATTCATTTAAAGTAAAGTAGATCTCTCGTCTATTAGTTTTGAGCTGTTGTCTCTCATAAATGAAGTTATTACAATCATGGATGTTTCTTCCTCACAGGTTGTACAATTACATGCAGAGTTGGAGCAAGAAAGATCGAAGAATTCTACCTTAAAGAGTGAAATGGCAAAAGTAGGTGTAAAGGCATCTATTGGTCAATGAAAACACTTTTTTGTGATATCTCAAGGGTTTTGTCTTGAGGCTAGTTTGACTGTAGTCAGCAACTATTTTGACTAAAATTCAAAGTGAAGTTCTCCCTTTTTTTTTCCGAGTCCATGCAATCAATGTGAAAGTTTTCAGTCTGTGGCATTTCTTTGAATGAAGGATGACAAATTTCACTGTACGAGCAGAATATAAACAGCATGACAAATTACCGTATTTACCCGTGTATAAGTCGAGCTTTTAGAACCTAAAAATCTGTCCAAAAATCGCCCTCGACTTATACATGGGTCAAAAATTGAGAGAAAAAAAATGCAGGACAACTTAGCATAACAATAATTGTCTTATATATGTAAGGCAACAAACATCCACTGTTAACTGACATTTGTTGCCAACAAAGTGGCAAGTCCGCTCGTCGAAAAAGCCACATTTTTCGCAACTTGGTTACCAGGCTTTGTACCGTGCCAGATATTACTTACCAGTACCCAACCAACTTAGTAGCTAGCTCGGTTACCAAGTTCCACGGCATCGTGGCAGTTTCTTGAGCTTTCTTGGCGTTTAGCCAGTCTTCTTAATCTGCTTTACGACTCTCCACAACTATGAAGGCCCATTAAAGATTAGTATGTTTGATTTTGTAAGCTTATTTAAAAGATTATGAAGAAAATGCAGCTTATACAACATGCCTAAATGCTCAATTAAACGAAATAATAAACCAAGCTTGTTATGACTTTTTTCGTGTAACCATAGCGTATCTGAAAGGAAATTCTAAGATAAAATATAGGTTTTTCAAGAAAACTCTTCACAGAAATAAGGAAAACTTATTTTTTGGCTCCAAAATGGGGGGTCGACTTATACACGGGATCGACTTATACACGGGTAAATACGGTAATGCATTATCATATGTAATTGAATAATAATTATTTTAAAAGTCAGGCTGCCATGTTTTGAACTTGCAAGAAGTAAGGAAAAAGGGCTGAAACTTTCCAGTTTAGCAATGCTCTGTTGAAAGGGAGTTCTTTTTTATTTTTGTTTTTCATGCAGTTAACAGGAGGGAAACAAAGACATGGCTCATCATCCTAGCAAGATAATCTAAATTCCATAGTAACTTTTTATAGTGAATACTTCAATTCTATTAATTTTGTTACCATGATTCCAATTCCAAATTCTAACATCAAGGATTCTCTTTTAAGCAAACTTTATTGTAAATGCAAACCAAGAAATCAAACATACCCCAGATTTCAACCTTATCAGGAATTGTTGTATTCGTGCAGTGGAGTAAGAGATTTCTATTGTACCTTCACTTGATCTAACGAATCCATATCTCTGAGCCCAAAGAAATGACAATGAGAGTTAAACAAGACATTAGTGAGGAGATAATTTGACTATTTTTTAACATTGTGAAATGCCAACTCTTCAGGTGTGTGCAAAATTATGATAGCACCTTACACTTGGGCAACATGATTCATTGATTCATCTCTCACTGCAGCTTTCTTGTTAAGTTGTCTTAATCTAGTTTGATAAGCAATGAACTTGTACCTACATGAATATGTAATAATTTGTAAAGAGGAAATAGGCACTAAACATATTTTCTTTGAACGCAAAGTGGTATTTGTTTCTAAGAATAACGCTCCAAATAGTAGTCATTGAGTAAAACTAGTGTTTAAAAAAATGTTATAATGGAAATGCCTCAAAAATAGTGATTTGTTAAATCTTGTGCATGGCCAGAAAATTTTTGTGGCAAAAGGCCTTCTGCCACATGTCATGGCATTAGTGAGTGAAAGCGTAACCATCTATATTGCACAGTACTGAAAATACATCCAAAAATGAGTTTGTGCAGGGAATAAAAATGCACTTTCAAAGTCAGAATCAGTGAACAATACATTAAAGCTATCGAAGCTATTTGTTATCCTATTTTTTTTTCCAAAACACAATAGCCTTTTGGTTATCTTTTCCGCCTGAGCCACATGCAGTAATAGACTGTCTATTTTTATTGAAGCCTGCATTCAGATGTATTTTGGGGGCTGATAGAAGAGGTTGCAAAAAAAAAAATTCTCAAATATTTCAAAATCTCACCAAGAAAACTACAGTACGTAAAACATAAAATGGACAAGGGATGTTTTGATAATTGTCTGAATTTCAAGCAATTTAACGAGGAGATACTGAGGGACAGAGATGGAAGGAATATTGCTTTGTGTAAGCATTGCTGTGCCACTGAGGGCTAAACTCCTGCTTTGTCTCACTATCAAGTTAAATGCCTGCAACCCACGGATCTTTGATGGCAGCTGACAGCTGACTGCTGCTC
>BLAZ01000960.1:594361-596861 GCA_014633955.1 Acropora tenuis
TGCCATAGCGTCAATGAAGTTGACTTTAAAATCGAGTCCAGAGACATCTGTTGTAGTGCTGTCACCATTTCTCTGATCAGACCATCTGCATGGGAGCTTCTCTACTATGGCAATAAGCGCACTTTAAGCAGAGCGTTTCAGCATGTATCCATCCGCTACAAACATCGAACGAGGTACTAACGAGAGTTCATATAGTCCTTTCGTCTCCTCGATGTCAATCTCAGGACGACTTCTGCAGACCATCATCACCCTGGCAAATAGACCGGTCTTCCCGCAGCTCAATCAGCTTCTTATTTGTCGACACATTCACCTTCTTCGCGTTGCCCTTCCACGTACAAAACTTTCATTTCTTCATCACAGACCAAGCGCCCGAGTTTTCTGATTACAGCTTCTACAAGGGATGAAGTTGTGAATGCAATTGGCAGGAAGCCTGAGTAGATCTAGACGAAGACGTTAAATGCTGGAAGGAGACTTTGTATTAACTTTACAAATGACTGTATTGTGACAAACTAGAGGATCATAGCTTACACCCATGCACTTAGTTCTCATTTTCTTATGAACTAGAGTTGTATTTTTATTTTCTCTGCTTAAAAATGAAGGAACGGAACATAAAATGCACAAAGTTTATGTTTTGCTCAAAATGCCCAACCGTGACTTACGTCCAAATCTAGAGCTCTCCTTACTCCCTCTCCACCTTAACATCCATTTGACGCTAAGTGGGGAAACTTGGAATATGTTGACGGCCCGTAACATGATCATGATCATGATCATGATCATGATACACGTCTAGCATAGACACCAACGAGTGTAGTTGACACCTCCAGTACAGTACATTGCTAAACGGAAATAATTTCTGTACAACCTAAGAATAGTCGTAAGAATATTTCGGCCTCAAAAATCGGCAAAGAAATAAGAATTCTCCTACCTGGGCCTGAAAACACTACTATTATAGTGAAAAAGAGTATGTTGAGGCAATTGTGGCGATGTAATTGCTGGGACTGAACTTGATGAATGGCAACAAACTTCAAAGCGCGCCCTGTGATACCCCTGTCCATAAAACGCTAAAAGCCAGAGGTTGGGCAGATCCATGAAGTCGTTTCCCCAAACTTGGCTCTAATGATCCCTTTTGACAGCATATTTGTTTGGTTATAGCCCTAGAAAACAATTGACTTTATTATCCTTTTAGATTTATTTTTGTGATAACAAAATCATAATATACTATTTTGCTAATGGGCGAGGGATAGAGCGAGCGGTTGAAGTACACACGCGCGCACGAAATTTGGGGAAACGTCTCATTTTCGACGCTGCCCAACGAGACAGGGCGGAAAAACAGCTGATTGGCTGAACGAATAAAGCAGCATACAGCGGGGCTGAAAAACGACTGCGCGAGTCCCTACCTCCCCGTGCTACACGCAGGCTCAAGCGCACTCTCATTCAAAATGAATAGCTATTCGTTGCAAAATGACAGCCTGTGATGAAACTCAAGAAATAAGGTCGCTGTTTCAAAGATAAGATTTTTGTTACCATATTTAAAGAGGCTAAGTATTTTTCGAAAAATTGAGGAAGTGTAGAAGTTATATAAAAGTTCTTTTCGCGAGTTAAACCAAAGCTTTCGTGACTGTATATTTGTTCCAGAACATGGACCAAAACAAGAGGAAAGGTCGCTGTTATCAACAATGATTTCCCTGATCCAGTACATAATTTTCTTTGACGTTGCGGTAGTGAGCCGAAGCGAGAAACATCTGCTTTCTGTTTTCCATGGACGAAAGAAAACAGTTTTAATGTTGAATTCTCCCGGAGTCCTTACATCCTTGCAAGGTATCTGAAACTGACTGTGTATCATGGTCAGTATGAGTTGATTTTAAATTTATTTGTGTTGCTCTGTGCTGTACATTCTCTAATTATTAATAGTTCCATTGCTATCGTTGTCGTATTTATTGTACACAGTGTGTAATGAATCTACGTACATGGGCTCATTAACACAGTTTCAATTAATGTCTTCTTAGATCAACCTATTGAATAAAGTTAAAAGATCCTCACCCTTTCGCTTAAAAGGCCAATTGCGAGTTCACCTCAGCCTCCATTTCAAAGCGAGGCTAAGTGCGAAGTCTTTTGTTTTGAAAATCGGTTTTTATTCATATTGCAATTGGAACTACTTACCACAACAAAAACTTCGCACTTAGACTCGCTTTGAAAGAGAGACTGAAGGGAACTCGGAAATGACCTATTGGTCACAGCAAACGGCAGACTTAACATGTCTTCTTGCTAAACACAGCTGTGTATTTGTGAAAAGTGTGCCCACAAAGTTGAAGGATGTCATGTTCAACAGCAACTTCAGATCTTACGAGCTAAGGCATTCAGGATCTTGTCTGTCCTAAAAGTGTTTGTCAGTGTAATAATTATTAACAGATATCAAGTTAATAATAAGTTTTCAGTTAAATATTGACAATTTTTGGGAACGCCATTATTTTCAGTCTCAATGACTCTTAATTTAACCCAA
>BLAZ01000960.1:662716-665216 GCA_014633955.1 Acropora tenuis
TCACGAAACCTCCACCTGATAGCAATGAAGGATTTAACTCAGTGACCAACAAGAAAGCTTAACAGGCAGCAGTGTGAAAGGCTGGTCCGGGGGGTGGTTAGAGGTTAGCAAGAAAGTGGAGAAATTACACTCACAGTCTGTGCAGCATTACTCAGATGGTGTATTGAATATTGCTTTCAAACATTCGGTCACGTGAGCTTCAAAGGCGTCATAAACAAGCAGGCCTCTACTTTTCCCCAGGTCACCACGTCGCGCAAGCCGAACTCCGAATTTCCGTTCGCTTTTCTCCCAGTTTCGAAGCCATTATGATGTTTAATAATCACTCAAAAGTGAACACTTTGTTGGTCAGTTGTTCGATTAAGGGAAGGGGTAAATTATAAATAGATTTGAATCGTTATTTCCTTATTGGTTCAGTCTTACTTTACAATTAAAAAACAATGATCATTTATCGACAAATTTAGTGTTTTACATGCTGATGAGAGACGTGAGTCTAAAACAAAAATTTCCGTGTATAATACGCATCTCTATTTTCCGAGTTTTTTCAGCGGATAAAAGTGCGCATTATACACGGGTAAACACGTAATTTAGGTGCATTGTGTAACCTGATTGGCAACCAAACATGGAACAGTTTGAAACTGAAGCACATCAAATGTGAATCCCGAGAGTCAGATGAGGACTGTTTGCATCTTGGATGGACCATACTGAAAAGCAATCAATTGTTTTCATACTGATATAACGTAATCATTGCCTTATTATTGGGCCTTTCCTTGGGAATCTTCACCATACAGCCCACACATCACTATTCATGGCTCAGATAATCGCACTAACATATTTTTTGGGGTCCACTTTGGATCCAATTTGAAGCTCGCTCGAACAAAAATTGCGCTACAATTGGCTTAAAATCTGCGATACAAACCATGGCCATCTGTGTCAGTGGTTGGAGGTGTTACACTGGGTGGGTCGTCAACCCAAATTCTAGGAAAGTATAAAAATTAATGTTAATGTCTTAAATTGGATGAGCTAATCTTTGTTGACAATTACAGCTCATCCACATCTTGCTCTTTTTTTAACTATCAAAACTGTGACACGACACGTAGCAAAATGTGCAGCATGCCTTCAAATTGATCAGTGTAGGAATACAATGCTCCGAGTGGTTAGGATATATTTTAAAACTAGGTGCTTTTATTTATGCCCCTAGTTTCACAACATTTACATAAGTTTGATCTGCAGAATATATTAACATTCCATTGAAGACGTTTATCTCACATTTTCAATATCTCAAATACAATATCATGCATTTTGGATGGAATAACTTACTAAAATGAAGAAGTGTATCTTACAAGTAATATAATAACTGCTGCTATTTTTCTTGTTATACCTCTCTTGTTTTCCCCCTGCTGTTATTAGTATGTAAGGCATTGGAGAATCTGAGGAGAAAGCGTTCACAGGCAGATATTTGTTCACAGGATATTGAACTGAGTGGAAAGAACGAGAAAACTCTCCCAAATAATTCGGCATTATACTGTGGTGACAATTCTCGGAACGGTATTTGAATAGTACAGGAAACAATCGTCGGGGCTTTGAAAGCCTGCCGCCCACGCATACGCGAGGAAATAGCTGAGCCAACAGCCTCGTGAGGCAAAAGGCTTAGCTGTTTTCTCATATGTGCGGGGAACTTGTAGTGAGAAATTCGTCTCGCGAGGCGGTGAGGACATTTTTACTTACCGCTTCGCGAGGCGAAACAACTGGACACCTTCCATGTTTCCGCGTAAACGACTGACGGAACGGAACCTAAAGTATCAGGTGACAATGAAGTCTGCTACTCCAACAAATCCAACAGAAGGCAAAGGAAAAGATCTATCCAGTTCTCACCTCCCAGACCTTTCTTCTTCGCTCCTTTCTTGTCAGAACTCGACACAATTTATAACACAACACAGCTTAACAGACTTTTGTTTTTGAAATACATATGATGAAACGGATCAAGAAGTACAATTAATAATTAATAACTGTATGGTTGAGATATCATGCGCACATCTATTGTAATGTAATTGGCAAGAATGTTCTAGATCATACTGTCTGATACTGAGTCACCATTAACTGTTGCTTAAATGTAAATAGAAAGGTAATATACAGAACACTCTATGTCGTCTTCAATCTTTCTAGATCTGTACCTAGTATCTAAGCAGAGCCTGAAATGATCGCTCGTTTTTGTACTTCATTGATGGTTGCTTCATTTAGAGTGAAACAGTAATGTAGGTATGCGCTGCAGAATACAAGTGCCTCCGAAATACATGTTGTCAGGAAGTGGTGATTTTTAACGTTTGAACACATCGACCGGAAGTAAATTGATGAACCAGTAAATTGATAGTGAAGACCAAGGAATTACGTGTACTCACAATCCTGTAATACTGTTAATTGACGTTACATTTTCTGCAAAAGGCCAGAGCCTAGTATACACAAAGAGCTCGTCTCAAGAATACATCTGAGGCTACAATAGAAT
>BLAZ01000960.1:815135-817635 GCA_014633955.1 Acropora tenuis
CCAAGAGAATAGTTTCAGATACCACAAAGACTTTCGGCAACATCTACACATCACTGCCATCTATGGAAATTTTGTAATGCATTGTATTTGACACTTCTGAAAGGAAAAGTTTACCAGGAGGCGTCTCTCCATGCGATGGCCTTATTCTATGCAAATTCCAATGCTGTGCCACGTTATGTAGCTCCTCAAGTTCAAATTCAAGTCAAGTTTTACTGTGATATACGTTTAACTTTTGTGAAAAAAGATCACCAGCTAGTTTACAGGTATAACACAGAAGCTGAGGAAAAAATACCTGCAGCAAGCTCATTGACTTTTTCTAGCTTTACAGTGATTCTTTTATTACAGAAATGTCCCCGAACAGTAGTTAAAGTGCGGAATGATGAATCCAAGGTATAGACACTTTCTTTTTTTCTGTTTCATATAGAAGGATCTTTTTCATTCGCCTAAGTACCTTCTGAAGTAAGCAAAGCCTTAAGCACTCAATGTGAGTGACATTGCTATTATCAAACTGTTCTGAGTCGACCATTCCGGCAGTCAGTATTACTTTTCCTGAGAATGGCACACCAAACCTCAATCCTTTTGTTGACGACAGCTTTGCCATACATAACGCTTTTTTTCTCCGGCCAAATTGTCTCGGCAGTTTCTCTTGAGAAATCATTGGAGCGCTGTGATGTGTACGTTCTCAGTCCCACAATCACCTCGTATAACCCTTGGATAGCCACCTAATTGGCGCAGGCAATCTATGTAGTACTGTGCGGTTACCATAGGGTCATTGTTGGAGGGACCTACTTCGAGCTACAAGATACGACGGCTGTAGCCGTCAAAGTGGCACCGTGAATGCACAACCCGTAGGGCTTGAGCTTCCCGTAACCGTCTGTATGCCGCATAAAGTTAGGTCCAGGAACCACGTACTTTCTCCTTCAAAATTTTTTCCTCGATCTCGAGTCAACCCCATCAGGATCTTATTCCTTTACTGTTTGTAGAACTGTCACTCGATAAATCACAGTCTCGTGGTCGTTTAGCAAACGCTGGTGCATTTGACGATATTTAAGGCAATTCCCACTATTCTGCAGGCTCTAGTTGTCCAAACGCTGGATAGATGTGATCAGCAAAAAGCATCTACTATTTTCCTCCCCAAATTGACTCATCGGTTGCTTTCAACTATATGTCGCCTCCACGTTTTCTTTTTGCTTTCTGAGGTAAAAATGACTTCTCTTTCCAAAGCCAACCATTGAGGCAGTTAGCCTATTGAAGTTTAAAGGAGAGCTTTCTTTTATTAATCAATAATTCTATAGGCCTAGCTACTGCTTCAGGATTATCAGCGATAATGCTATTGATAAAGTCTTCTCAACAGTGGAGACCACAGACCCACCACATTCTAATGTGAATGATGTTAATGTAGGTACTTAAAAGAATGATCATTGTATTGGTTGCTCTGATTTACAGGGAGGTGGGTGGTCTTAGCAGATCTGAAGGAAACAACTGTTAAAATGATTTTAATGTATAATAATTAAAAGATTAAATCGGTTGATAAAACTGAACCTAACTATCAGGGAACAATCAGTTGTCTATTTACAAAATAAAGCACATTGAAGTAAAATTTGATACCATTAAAGACAAATTCTGCAGCCAGCGGTCAGAGAGGGATTGGGTCCATAAAATTCGTACATGGACGAAACACATGCTATGCTATAGGCAATTAGTCGGGACAAAAAAAGTGCTTTTCAGTGGCTTAAGATCGTGGCAACAAAATCTGCAAAGGATCGTGAAGTCAACAGAGTCAGTAGTTCACTCAGATCAAGAAAAAATGAAAGGGGTTATAGAGATTAGTTTTGTAAATATGGCTGAAATGAGTAAGCTGAAGAGTGCCATCAAACCTAACACCAAGGTAAGTTTTGTCTTTTTAAAAAAATTAGCAGAGGTAGATCCAGGGGGGTGAATTGGGTGGCGATAGCCATCCCCCTATATAGTATAGCCAATATAAAATGTATAAATTAGAAATTCATTGACAAATGACTGGTTTGGTTAAATACGTTTGGCAAAACATCCTGGATCAAGGAATGCAAGTGCCTTCTCTTTTTGGTAGTGGGTAACTTTATAACACAAGTTGATGCGTGTGTACTAACAGTATTTCCATTGCCCTAAAGCGACCATTGTCCTTCGGAGATGATGTTATCATGCATTCAGCAACAAACTATACAAACAGAATGAACATTGTTCGTCATCAGGGCTGATGCAGTGGTAAGAGCATTGGCCTTCCACCAATGTGGCCTGGCTTCGATTCCGGTCCATACGCTACTTGTGGTTGAGTTTGTTTATTCTCATCAAGACTGCTAAGAGAGGTTTTTCCTCGGGTAATACAGTTTTTCCTGTCTGCTCACCAAAATTAACAAAGTAAAGGAAGCAGGGTATCCATAACTCAACCCACGTGTTTGTAACACTCAATCTGCTCTCCCTCTATCTCTCTGTCCCTTTCCTTTTCCCTCCTCTACCCCAATCC
>BLAZ01000960.1:838723-841223 GCA_014633955.1 Acropora tenuis
CATTCTCCGGCTATTGAGAAGGAGAAGGTCAAGGCATTGCTTTTGAGGCCGCTATGTCGAAGTTGCTGAATTGATGAAACAAAGGCTCTAAATGAAGTTCCTTGCAATGAATTTTTGTTTCTTTTAATTTTTCAATTCTCTCTCTCTCCATTTTGTTTAATTATTTCATCCAGTATCGTTTGTGGTTATTTGCGATGAACCTTACCTAAAATGATTTTGTTTCAAGGTCACTCACCTTCTTAACCATGCATCTTAACCACAGCATTATTTCGCAGAAATTTATTATTGATTGTAGGTATTGTCACTAAAAATAATTTCTATTAATCGTCTCTTCGAGCAAAACTGTTTCACCCTTTTAAATGTGAACGTTATATTGTTTTGTAAATGTGGCTGACAACAAAAACGCGTCTAATTTAACCACAGGCTAATGTAATTTCGACTCAGCGTGAGACACACGTTTACTCATCCAACGAGCATTTTTTAAAGGAACGAAAACAACTTTCGTTTTAGCGAAGTTTAACACCTGGATTCTCAATAGACCTTTCATTGAAACGGAATCATTCCCTTTCGGAAACATCACTTTTATCCGGCGTGGGCAGAGCGTTCAACGTTCATCTCTTATTTTTCTCTGCTTTCTTCTGATACCACATTTCACATGACGTGTGCCACTTTATCTGTAGTATTCATGGCAAATTGGAAAAGATATGATATATCCCGGCCTAGCCAATTAGTTAATTTCCTTGTGAAATGAATATGGTTTTAAAAAGTGGGTTGCGTATGCTTTACATCAGTTGAGTGTGATAAATAGTCAAACTCAAACGGTTCTTACTCAAAAGGAGTTAGAGATATCATTTCAAATTCTGAAAGCCTAAGAACAGCACTTCTGGGTTCGAGAGAGAAATCTTTTTTAGCGCTTGATTTCAAGCCTTAAAAATGGACTAAATGAAATAATTTTAAACTGTTATCTTTTAAATTCTAAACCGAAGTGGTTTCTTTGTGTTAATCGTTATGAATGGAATACCCATTCACTGAATGGAACAGATCGCTTAGCGACTAAGTGGAGTAAATTAACATCTGCGATGTATATGATGCTTTGAGATCTTATGATTAACGGAAGCAATTACAGAAAATGCCAAGTTCGTTTCCATTCCACTATTTCTGTAGTTTACACAGATCTATTGCAAGGCGGCAAATGATGGTAATGAATGATTTGTGGACTTCCTCACTACAAGAACGCAGAAGGAAACCTATTGAAAAAACTCACGACACAAATAGATCAAAGATTAGATTACATGGCAGGAGTAAGTTTTATAGACTTGCTTTCAAAGGGAAACAAGTGGTTTTTGTAGAATTGTTTCGAAAGGGAACAGTTCATTGTAACAAATGAAATAAAAACAAAGAATTTAGAACGGATCTAGTTTTTTTGTTCGTAACGTTTTTCACTCATTGCTGAGAAAACAATCTGAGGTTCTTTAGATTTAATGAAGCTTTCAATGCTAGTTGTAAAGCACGATATCTCTCGAAGATTGTGGTTCGTATATGACGCCTCTTCCTTCTGTTTATCTCTCTGTGCGCGAAACGGCTTACAAAAGAGCTATTGTCGTGTCAGGGCTTTTTTCGAGTGATTCGTCACTCGGGTTTACACACCTTCGCAATTAATCGGCCTCGAACAGGGGGCGTTCCATCTTAAAAATTTGATCGTTCTCGAAGGCCCTTGTGTTAAATTTTACTCACCGTGACGTTCAGCGTGTGTAGAACTTCCATGGTGGAGATTTTGATGATTTTGCAGCTTTCACATGATGACTAGGTGTCTTCAAGTGAACTTCGAATGTTTCAATTTTTAATTAGTACTATGAGCGACTGTAATATCATGCCGCAAGGCGCGAGCATTAAGACGTGCTCATGCATTAAGGCCTTGAAATATGGTCTACATTGTTTATGGCAGCTTTGGGTTCTACCAAACGTTGTATGGAGAATTTCACCTGGATTTTACCTTTTAAAGGAGCCCGATTCTTAGATGGGAAAGAACGCCAATGCACAAACAGCAGGGCCATGCCGAAATTAGAGTAATTACATCTTAATTTCTTGATTGAAAAAGATCATCTGCTTGATTGGAGTCCTGAGAAGGACTGACGTTTCGACAGCAAGGCACAGGTTCTAGAAACGTCCGTCGCAAGCAACAGTCCTTCTCAGGACTGTAATCACCCAGATGATCTTTCTCAATCAACGTGTGTTACTCCTGGGTTCAAACCATTTTCTTATTAACTTATTTCGCGAATAGATGTACCGTTGAGGTGTTGTTTTGTTTCTTCGTCGCCTGTTTATCGGCTCCTTAGACGCATTATTAACATGAATACGAAGCAAAACAGCTAAGACTTTGAAAATATTCTTGAATTTTATACGATTGTCGAGTCGAGAAATTGTTTGTAGAAACAAAATAGAAACTTATCGAAAAAGCAAATCTGCCGCTTATTGAGCTGAGAGTGAAAAGAAAAATCAC
>BLAZ01000960.1:876223-878723 GCA_014633955.1 Acropora tenuis
TCTAGTGTGATTGTCAGGATTGAGGATAAGCGTTCAGTTCTACTTTCTGTTAGTGGAAAAGTGTTAATCAGAATATAGAAATCAATATTATTAAAGTGCCAAATGAAAAAGGAAGAATGATCCCATGTACCTTTCATTATTAGTTCATAGCAACCTGGCCATTTAATGTTTTTCTACTACCCTGCAGCCATCACCAAAACTCTCCCGATGCAAACTAATTTTTGAACGCTTTAGTTTCTAAAGAGAGACGAAAAGTAAAACACGAAAAGTTAGCATCGAGCGAGTCGATTAGAGTCAATTACTCCCGTAAACACGCTGGCGGATCCACACCTTCTAGTTTCATCCGAAGAGTCAAATCTTTTCAACCATATTGAAATAAAAGAAGTCACCTACAAAACAAATTTTGCCATTAGCAAAGCACTTTCGGGTCTTTTTGTCGCGCTCCCGTGTGTGGGACCTACAATCATTATATTTGCTCAATTCAATCATGTCGGAGGAACTACTCGCGGTTGCCTAGCAAAGCGTCATTGTCTGCAAGTTCTCAAGATCGTTTTCTATAGGCCACTCCGGAAAATACCATAATACTCTTTGCCTGTCCCCCCAATTTCTCATGGGACTTACAATGGTCCCAAGAGAAAAAAAACAATGCTTATGCAAAATTTGGGGGGACAAACAAAGAGTATTATGGTATTTTCCGGAATGACCAATTAGCTATTTGTATTAATTTGGTGGAACTAGTCAGTATCAACTGAAACAAATTGATGAGGGTCAAACTTTCACCGTACAGAGGTAACGGAGCTGACGTTTCGAGCGTTTGCCCTTCTTTAGAGGGAATAGAGGGCTCATGGGTCTTCAGGGTTTGTATAGGGGATAGAGGTTTTCTCGCTATCATGATGTTTTCTTGACGTCAAACTCTATCGACAGCAGGGCAAATGCTTCAAATCTCTTCACAGCGGAATTTACCCTTAACTTGTTTGATGCCAAATTTTAGCGTTTCAGTTCCCTACGAACACGGCACAACAGTTTTTTAGAAACTAAGCTTGTATTCAATCCTTATTGGTTAGAGACTATCGTGGAACTACTGAGAATTGCATAAATTGGGTTATAAATAGGTCAGTCAAAGAAGGCTGTCGAGTAATGGCGATATCGATCATCATGGTATTTTCACTCAGAGGTTTTCAAAAGAATTGAGAATACCGGCGGAAAGTAAACGCGGCCAGTTTTTTTTTTTATGTCAAGAGACTTAATGCGGTGGATTGATTAATTATCTAGTACGATGGCTTACTCTTCTAGCCTTTTCGAGGCCAAACTTACTTTTCCACGGCAAAGCCTTTCTCACTGTAGAACTCACTTTTTCACGCAAAACTTACCTTTGCGATCCGTAGCAAATCTTAGCTTTCCGCTCTCGACGAAAATTTGCTGTTACCGTACGGCAAAAACCGATGACACCGCGACGAACTGAGCAAAATAAGAATCATGATAGTTGATACGTGACAGAAGAGGAACTTTTAAATGACAACTTTTTTCCCCATCCGAGGGTATGAATACAAAGATGTCTAACATTTCCTGTCGACCTATCACTGGATTGACATGTCAACGAACAATGCACAGACGATTAAGGATGTGATATCACGAAGAAAACCTACCGTACGATGTCAATGCCACAATTAACGAGGTTCCAGCAATCATAGAAAGCCCTCATTGTATTTCCGGCTACAGCATGTAAGTAATAGTCTCCAGTCAGAGGGACACCAAGTTCCACGGAAAGAGGTGGAGACTATTTTGTGAATTAGATCCTGATGCCTGTCAACAAAGAAAAGGCACAAGCCCGGGGGAGGTACTCTAGGAATTTTTGGGTGGGGATGTGACGCTAGGACTCTGGAACCCTTAGCCTATACCAGAGCTAGTTTCAGCTGGATTTTGCTGCCCTATACTAGAGTAAATTCCTGGTTTCCTTAGTCTACACAAAATCTTCAACCACCTGGTCAGTTTCGTGGAATATGATGCGGAAAAGACGTCTCGCGCACAGACCGCGAGGATAAATTTAATCGCTATGGTTTTCCCATTCTTGGATTTATCGTGTATGGACGGCTGGAGTTGGGTGCTTTTATTTGGTTGTTACTCGATCAAACAACTCTCCCGAACACATTGCATCTTTCTTCCTCAAGGAAATATAAACACAAAGCGCGTACCCTCGCAAACTAGTAGTGCCTCTCACTTCAATGAAACAATGAATTACAAGACATCAGCCGACCACCTAAATTTATTATTAACTTGCTTTCTTGTTGGATCGTGTTTGCAAGTTTTGGTCACCGTGACTTTATCTTGACGCCGAAAACCACAGGAACATTTGTGCTTTACCACAACGAAATTCGTTACATACTTTACCCCAAAGGAAGTGAAATGCTTCAGACAAGTCAATGGACTAGCTCGGATTTAAACATTGACGCCAAGGAGAAAAGGCAAAAAAGGAACGTTTGACGACTGTCAAATGTATTTC
>BLAZ01000960.1:893412-899915 GCA_014633955.1 Acropora tenuis
ACATGGTTTAACCCAATAATGACAGACACTGGTTTAAGATCAGAGAGGGCTTGATGATGCACCTGGCAATGCATATTCCACCCAGTTGTGTACACAGCAAACAACAACAAATTTCTGGATTGACATGGAGAGCTACATTATGTGTATTTCAATGCGTAATGACAATTATTGTAAGGAAGAAGACAGATGGATCATTGTGTTATCATAGCTAGATAGATACCATGTTTATCAAGATATGGAAGCCAGTGATTTATGCCATCCCATGTGCGAAATTATAATAATACGTCTACAAAAAGGCTCAGCCGCTTTTCCTGAAGCTTGTTTATGGGGCCCCCTTTTAGAATGACACAAATACATTTGGTGGACTAAATTGGCTATAATGAATTAGTCAAAATATAAAACTGTATATTCACAAAATACAATAAAGTATATTTGGCCCCAGTAAAGGTGGGGGCTACAGAATGCCACAAATGATGCATAACAACTTGGAGAAAGGTGCAAGAAGAGGGGGAGGAGGTGGAGTGAAAAACTGAGAATACTTGTTGCCTCGAAGAGTTAGCAAAGGTGAATTGACGTGTCAGTCTAATCACATGGGTGACATCACAACGGAGAGGGGGTGCTAGTAATTGACGAATTGCTTAGCCTTTGGTATACCCTGAGAATTAGTTATGCATATTGTAAAGAACTACGTTTAAACAATTATAGAGTGCACTATGAGCAAACATAAAATTCCTATTTGTTAACAAAAAACTTGTTGCAGAGCATGTGTCTGATAATTCCGTGGATAAGCTTGTCATTCAAGTATTAAAAGACAATGGTGCACTGAGACATTCATGAGAACTATATTGAATTAACTGGCACATGTGATGTTTCAAACAACTGTGCAGTGGAGTGGTGGCTCTGGCGCAAAAATTGAATTGCTTGAAAGACAAAACCATGCAGTTGTAAGCCCCCCAGAAAGATGGTCTTGTAGGTGAACTGCAGTCTGGATATAAGGCCTAAATTCTGACCAGAAAGGTGTTTGGATGTGACTTTCGAAAAAAGGAATAATGTTAATCATCATCATTGAAAAAGTATTCCAAAAGTGTATAGCAAGGAAGAGCTGGTGGTTTGTTAGAGAGAAAGTAGCAGAGAATGTAGAGACTTCAGAAGCCTTTAAAGCAAGATGTAAGGCTGAAAATGTAAGTGATTGGCAAGATAACAAACAAGAACAAACATGAGAAAAGCTGCCAAATAAGTTATTGATGTAGCAATTCTGGAAGATACAAGGGTTAAGGAAAAGGAAGATGAAACAACAGAAAAATACTAGAGGATTAAGAAAAAAATGTGGAGTATACTGGCAGAAGTGATCCGATAGTGATGTGTTTTCTGGGAACAGTCTCAAGGAGACTCTCTGAATGTCTGAGAGTGATTGGGGTCAGTATGTCGGTCAAGATGAACCAGAAGACTGCTGTTTTGGGATCAGCAAGGATCTCAAGAAAGGTCATGGAACTGCAAAAATAAGTAATGGCTCCCTTAGGTCACTTGTTGTTGACTGGGGCCCTGGAAAGTTGCACAAAATGATGATCATGATAATAATAATAGTAATAATAGTAATAATTTTTTAAAATAAAATGTTATCATAAATTAAAAACATACAAACTTAAATCTTTCAAGTAGAAATTAAGAAGTACTAAAAATGCTAAATTTTTGAAACTCCAAACACAGGTATCTACGCTATATTTACAAATTATGAAACCAGTAACATAAAAGAGAAAAAACTACTTTTTGCGCAAGGTCAGTGTCAAAATAATTGCAGAAGGATAACGGTATTTACAGAAGGATAGTTTATCTTCATGCGACCAAGACTTCGAGTTCTAGATCAGTCTCCTGTATATTTGGAGTAGTTCTCCTCCTAGAACGTGAGCCTCGCAGGCAAACCAATGCGGACCTCAAGATGGCAAAGGAGACTCGAGTCCTAATCCATGCGATACTGGAGACGTAGCTCTCCTGTTTCTTGACTGCCAGTAGCTCAGCGAGACGACTGTGACATTCATCAGACATTTCTCCAGTGGTAGTAAAAACCAAAGGTGTGCATGTGCCCCGTTGTACCTCAAGAACTCTAGATGAGTAAAGGCGCTTTTTGTCATTCTCGCGTAGCTTATGAATCTGCTCCGGGGTGAGATTCTTCTACCAGTCTGCGTAAGGGTTGCATACCCTAACATCAAAGAACGCAGACTGTTCTCTGCCCAGAAGCCATGCGCTCGGATATCGAGTCACACGTCAGGGGCCTTGTTGGCGCCCCTCGGCAGCACTTCTCCCGTAACTTCTTGCAGAACGGGTTCCATCTCAACGTCAGTACACACCGCTTGCAGAATTTCAGCCTCGAGATCTCAAATTTCGTTTTGCTGCTGTATAATATAGCCACCACGCTTACAAATCATAGCATGGTCAGCGTCAAACAAGCAACATTATTATAACATTATTATAATAATAACATTATAATAGCATTATTGTTATAATAATAGCATTATAATAATAATAATAATTACTATTATTGTTATTGGTTTAAGATGGAGTTGAAAACCAGTGTGTTTCAAAGCAACCTTTTCTAATCAGGCTCTCTGGTGAAAATGTGCTTAAAACAATGGAACACCTAGTTTAAGTGCTATATCCAAATATGGCAATGTCTATAGTCCAAACTATAATGCAATTTAACAACAAATATCAATATCATGAAATCCCCTTTTTCCATTAAGCTAGCTATAACTCTAAAGTAGCTTAATCTTCATGAATTTGGGGATCAATAAAGAAATGCAAGTGGTTCTGATAAATAGAAGCTGTTAAATTTAGTTGGACATCCTGCACATCTGCTGTGGCTTCATGGCTGTAATGGGGCCCTTCTCTGTGGTTCTCTCTCTGGAATGTCAGCGTGTTGTGCTAGTGTTGATAGGATAGACAATGGCAGTTTCTTGGCAGGGCGTGTCATGCCTGGTGGGATGTTTAGGGCAACATTGGCTACTTATGTTTGCACAGGGGCACTCACAGGGAGATTCTGATAGATCAACATCTGATGCTGATGTGGTCATGCTCTGTGTTGTAGGCTTCAGATGTTCCCATTTTCTTCAATTTTGATTTTGCCATGGATGTCAACTGAGGTATGTTCTCGGCTCTTGGATGGGTTGCTGTCTGTTCTTTGTAAAAGCTGGTTCCCAAATACCTTTTAATGTATTACATACAGACAGTGGCTCCTTGTTTTTCAAGGTCCTTTTTTGTCACTGCTGGCTTTCTATTGGTGGATTTCTGCTTGCTTTTCTTGATGGTGTGGATTTGCTTCTTGGTTGGTGTGGTCCAAAGGATATTTGAGCACAAGGTTGCTTGGTGGGCTAGCTAGCAGTGTTTGAGCTTTAGACTGAAGAGTAGCCTGGAGGTGAGGGAAGCTGATTGTCCAGTGGGGTTTTGTGGTTCATTCATAGGCATGTGCAAGCACATTCACTCTCTGTTGCCTTCACCAGCAAAAACTTAAAGGTTCCAATAATTATTTTTTGCTCAGCTAGGCTGTTTGTCTGGTGCTGTAAGAGGGAACTGAAGGCTAATGTGATACCATTTTGTATACACTTCATCTTGAACGTTTCAAAGTGAGTCAAAGTGAGAGATGATCGTGTTGGATAGGCTGTACTTGGCTAGCATACTTGTAAAGTGGTTGGATGATTTTAGTACTACCTGAAAGTTTACGTATTACTATCATCTTTACCTAACATGTACGGCGTTATGATTGACCCACATAATGACCTGATCCCATTTGGCCTGAGAGGTCAACTGGTAGAGCACTGTACTGGCATTGCACAGGTCAGGGTTGGAATCCTCATTCAGGCCTTTCTTTCTGCTGCTTAAACAGCACTAAAACATTGCAATGATCATATACATTGATTCCTATCTGCATTTCAAATGCATGAAAATTCATGTATTACTATCATCTGTACCTAGCATCTACAGGCTTATGATTTACCCAAATAACGACCTGCTCCCAATTGGCCTGATGGTTCAACTGGTACAGTACTGGCATTGCAGAGGTCACGGTTTGAATCCCTGTTCAGGTCTTTCTTGCTGCTGCTTAAGCAGCGCTAAAGTATACTTTACTGATACTATTTCTATGTGTCTGTGTGGCTGCCCCCAAGTACACTGTGCAAACAAAGTTTATTCACAGCGGTTGAGTTGAGATAACAATCTACGCCAAAATCAAAATGAAAAAACTTACAATCAACTAAATTCACGAAAGCAACAAAAATACTCAAAGAAAATGTTCTCACCATTTAGGTCTTGAAAAAACAAAGAAGGGAAACAAAGAAAAACAAGACAATAACTAAAAACGGCCTTGAACATGGGATCAGAAACAAAAATGGGGCCAAGTTCGGGGGGGGGGGGCAGCTAAGTACTAGCACCTGTGCCCACTGGCCAAGGCACAGGGACTGACTGTACTCAATTCAGTCACAGTTTGTGTTTATATTAAGTTGAAAACCATCCCTTATTAAGAATGAGATCTTCAGACAAAACAGCTTGTTGACAAATGCAATACATACATGCTCTTGTACAAGTTTCTTGGGAGTCTTCATGAATGGTAAATTCAAGCTCATCATCATTGTGTCATTGACATTTTCCTGCATCTGCCAAGCAGGTTTGACACATCCAACAATCCAGTGCTCCTTCACGATTAAAAGTGGATTGCATTGAAAGTACCACCAAGTACTGCAGTTGTCACAGCAGATGCCATTCTCATTCAAGAGTCAATAATGTTTCATTCTCTTCCATAATTACATGGCTACCCTCGGAAAATGTCCTGTTGCCCCAACAGGCATGGTAATACTTGATTTTAACAGCATTGACACAAAAAGCCTTGTCACACTTTACAGTCTTTCACAGAAAGGGCAACCCCTTGTGTCTAAACAATAAAAGATTCCCGTAACCTACATTTGGCCTTGACTGAAATAGAACCTAAACTGCGATTTTTGCAAAACTTAATAAGTATGATTAAAATTGTAATTTTCTCATTTGCAAAGGCAAAATATACGAAAGGGATGCGAGGAAAGTAAAGAAAGGCAAAATGAAGATTTGTCTGTGTTATTGAGAATATTTACCTGTGTCTATTGCGGGCAAAAATGTTTGTTAAGGTGGCTTTTTTGTGTGTCGGTGATTTCTGTGGTAACTATATTAAGAGAAACAATGCACTCCTGGTTACTTTCTGTATTATTTTTGTAACATTTGTAACTCAGAAAATTTTATTCATTAACAACAAAAAAGCATGGGGCACCAATGCTGGTTTTTTTAATTAAGCACACGATAAGATGACAAGCCCAGGCCACCTTTAAGCAGTCCATAATTTTGGATACTAGAAATCTTGTTATAACACTGGACATTCTACCACACAAAAATAGTAAAAAATCATCCATTATAACAGTCCATGCAAGAAATTTTGGATTTGTGTTTATATAAAGGTGTTGGTTGCTATGGTAACCAACAATGCTAATACTTTGGACCGAAGTCTGCCAAATATCTTGTGTATGAAATATATAAGGCACCAACTACATAGATAAACATTATGAATCTACTGTGGCTTAATTACAACGAAGACTGAGACCCATATTGGCTTTGTACAAACATTAAAGCAGTTATAGTTTAATTTCCTGATGCACAGTCCACTGGTCAAAGACCTAAGTAAACAATATAAACAAATTTAGCCATTCCTCTGTATTAACATATTTATAACGGTATGCTTGTGCCAAGCACAAAGAACAACTGCTTTTTTTATTTGTCTTTTTTTTTTTTATCAAGGTTATTCTATTTTATTTGCCCATGTATAGTGACTTTTGAAATCTTTATTTTATGACATTTCAATGCACTTAAGGGCAACGAACTGTGTAGCAAATCAGGCTACTGAACAAGTGACTCCAACCATTGCAAACAGTTACTTGTTGGGCGTCGAACTTGCAATCTCTCACCCACCAAGTGCAGTGATTTTGGCGGATCTTTAAATTGTAGAGCCACGTACGTGGACTGCATGGCGTAGTTGGGAACGGGTTACGATCGCAAAAGCCAATGCTGTCAGGAATGCGTCTGGCAAAATGAGTTGGTCCACTCATATTCAAGGCAGCTTCTTGCAAGCGAAAGATTGGAAACTGGTCACAGAAGTCTTGCACTGCTTGACTAAAGAAAGCTTTGTCAACCTCCTCTGAAAGAGACCAATACTTTCGGACAACGACGGTGTTATTGGGCGGAGAGTGAGATACCATTTGTAAATCATTCCTTAGGTCAGTGGGTTTTGGCAAGTCATCTGGCAATGGCCCCGCATAACAACTGGCGTTACTTTTGTCTGGGCGCACTGAAAGTTTACTTTTGAAGTCATAAAGGTAGTCCGCCTCAGTGAGTCCATTGTGAGCTGGGACTCGGAAGAACTCAAGATCATTTTTCTCGTCAATTGCGATTTTCTCGAAATACTTTAGAGCCGAAACCAACTGTGGAATTGCACA
>BLAZ01000960.1:933694-935141 GCA_014633955.1 Acropora tenuis
CAAAAACAGCAAAACACGATAAAAGGTGACCACCATAGAATGACTCAAGGGATGTAATTTAGTTAATATGAAAAACAAAAAGAGACACAACTATAGAACCTATAGAGTGGAGGAGAGAAATAATGGTTGGCCTTCTCGTTCCCCAACATTTCATTCGACAAGATCTAGTGCTAATAATAATCTTTCGGCTGAAGACAAGCAAACATAAAGTCCAATTTAGACTCTTACTACATGTGGCAATGACCACCATTTAATTAATAATCCAGCAGGGATTCGATTGGATTTAAGATTCCATCAATAAATAGTTTATCAGGTTCAGCGTGGCTGAAAAAGGCTATCTTACCAGCTTTCCTTGCTTTGACCAGCTTCTTTGACTGTAATTTCCTTTGATATACAATTTCTCTTGGCAGGTCAGCAGAGATCCTGTATTTGTTATCCTTTAGCTTATTTGCTTTTGAGAAAATCAATTCTCTATCACAATATCTAAGGAACTGAGCTATGATCGCTCTAGGGCTGCCATCTCCATGGGGTGTTCCAATCCTGTGAACACGCGGAAAGTCTATACCTAGTTCGATTCCATACTGCCGCTCCAGGAAGGATTGAAGGACTTTCAGTGAATTTTCATCTTCATCAGTCTCCTCAATTCCGTAGAAATACAAATTTTCTTATCTTTGGTAGGCTTCAGCATATAATTTATTTTCCAACTCTTTACATTTACTTAAACAATGTTCTTTTATTTTCTCACCCGTTGCTTTAGCTTCATTAACTTGTGTATTAAATTCCTGGACGCCATCTTCCATCTCTCTAACGGTGTTCCTCGTGGTTGATTGGGCATTTTCGAGCCTCTTAACTCTACCCTCCAGTCTGTTGAATTTACTCTCCAGATTTGACGCTGCATAAGTTAGCCTCGACAGTCACTGACATTTGCCGCTAGGGCAGTAAGGTCCTTATTACGTATGACGCTTTTAAATTGCTTCAAAAAGGGTAGATTTCTTATTGTAGGAGTGAGATCATTCCACAGTTTGGGGCCTAGGTAACGAAGTGAGTGTTTTCCATATGTCACCAAAGAGAATCGCGGTAGAGTAAGTTGTTGTTTCGCTAAGTGATATGAGCCACTATTTAATTAGAAAAGATTATAAAGTGTCTGTGGCAGTAAGTTATGCTTAATGTTATACATGAAGACAGCAATGTCCTGTAATCGTGTGTTGTACAACGATGGTATGTCTGCTTTTGCCAGTAATTTTTCATAGCTAGATCCTTAAAAACAGCCCTGAGTCCTGTTTCTTTTATGTGCTCAAGCTTTCTCCTATTGCTTGCCTTGCAAAAGTGCCAGATAAGGTGACAATAAGTAAGGTGTGGTAAGATGTCAGCTTTATATAGATGCAGCTTGGCTTGAAGACTGTTGGTATCAAGTTTTTCAGTCTCATAAGGACACCAATCCTTTGGC
>BLAZ01000960.1:948012-950512 GCA_014633955.1 Acropora tenuis
TAAATATTTTTCTAAACCCTTTTTAAAAAAGGTTTATCTCTTAGCTGTCATGAGAGAGAATGTCAAGCAAAAAGCTTAAAAATTTGAAAAAAAAACTTGGTGGTCTTAGGGGTTTACATGGAGGAAATTCAATCTTTAATGTCAGATATCACCTGAGGAAACAACTTCGTAGCTGTAAAAATCAAAGAAACATTTGGGAAAAGAATTTAAAATGCCTCAAGTATAAGGTAACAGGTTTGTAACTAATTGATTCGAATTCCAAAAAGGTGGTCTCACAAACATTGGGATGTTGAAAATTTGCAGTATGGAAATCACTGTTAAAGCTGCTTAAAACCCCAATAAAATAGTGTGTACAACTTTAAAGGCATAAGTTTGGTGTTTTCTTAGTGTATACGGGCAGGATTTTTAAACAAAGTAGCCATCTAGTGAAGGTGGCTCAATACCATAAGAAGTTGAAGTAGTTGAACCGTAGGCACATAAATGAGCATTCCTTAAGAGTGCACAAATAAGACAAATTTTGCCAATACCACTCACTCAGCCCGACTTTGAGGTCTTTTTTGAAGTCCAGAAAAGAAAGTATTCTAGGATCTCTCCAAACAACCACTCAACTGACACCTTAACTTTACTCATGGATACATTAAAAACTTCCGGCTGTGGGGTTAAGGCAGCACCTTTGAAGGGTCTTTGAAGATGAATTCTTAAAGGGTAGACAGGATCTCCATAGAAACAAAGTGGTTGACCAGTTGAGGAAACAGGATAAGTGTCCAACATTGGCAGGAAGCCAGACATTGCTAGCATCCCACTATCATGCCTACAACCCTCCACTGGGCCAAATAGGTTGGCAATGAGTCCATTTGGTGCAACAACACTCTTAAACTTGATGGCACGAACTCTCTTGTGCCCATTATATAACACTGGCTGATTTAATCCAGGCCTACAAGGCGGTCATGCTGTACCATCTATAAATCCCTAACAGTTGGTGAGAGCAGCCCCCTTTCTATAAACAGAGTTTCAAAAACTGGTCAGATTTGCTGATGAATGCCATGGTTGATCAAAACAAGAAAGTAAATGCCCATAGGGAGTGTAAAGAAAATGCACCATTTTGTTGACCACCACACTTAACTGAGACACAGGTCGTCCAAATCGGGAAATTAAGTCCCCGTATCTACAGGGATACACAAAACGTTGTAAGAGAAGGCAAAGAGCTTCATCACTGTAAGCAGAAAAACCGTTTGGACTGGTAGTTTTGTAATAGTTCTGAGACGATTGTGTGTTCTAAGCTTTAATCACTTTAGAAATCAACATGGCGGACACACATGGTTCTTAAGAAACTGCTAACAATGTATCACAGGAAATATGAAGTAAGTCACGCAAGGCGTGGCGGCTTACACGCTTTCCTCTTTGTAACAAGAAAGATCATAAAAGATCATAAACGTAACAGAACAAATTGTTACCTGGTACGTAAACAAATAGCAATTAAAATTTACGCTAACACAGGATTAGCTTAATTGGGCTTCGAACAACTGGGCCCAGAACTACAAGAAGGGCCATAACAATGATTTATATGAGTCAAATTGCCATGTACCCTACACTTGTGGACTAGAGACCACTCAATGAACCACCACTATGGAGAACTTCAGTTTATACACACTTTTCACTAAAGTATTGTTGAGAAAGTCACACCTTTTATCTCAAGATCTTTCCATCTAGCTTCAGAAATCATTCTGAATTCTGGAAAAAAGTATAATAAGAGTGAGTCAGGGGCCATTTATCTTTGACTGTTTCAGATTAATTTGACTCCATGAGTTAATAAATTTTAAGAAAGCAAAAATGTTCTAAACAACTTCAACTGCAGACAAATAATTTGTGAATAAAAATATAGAAATCAAGAAAGAATCTCAGAGAACTGAGATTACTCTACTGTATTTTCAAGAGTTAATTTGCTTGTGAAAAACACTGCCAGGGGTCATAAATCACCCAAAAGACTAATGCCATGCATGTGGGTCACGTAATACACACAATCTACATCCGGGGACCACTGCAGGAATGATGGCCGTTAATAGTTATATTCTCACCAGTCAAACAGGTCTATTCTATTTTAAGCTATATATATTAGAAAGGTATAGAAATTGGTTGCTAAACCTTTGGGAGAATATAATCTCTAGGGAACATTGCTACCTTGAACAATGTCCTTAAGTATGGAAAAATAAATGAATAATTAACAGAAAGGTCTAGAGCTCTGTTGCTGCAACTACCGGTATAATGTAAAAAAAAAAACAACAACAACAATCAGTGTTAAAATCCAACATTCAGAGAGCAACAATAGAGGCTGCTATGGTCAGTGTTATCCTTCTGAGGAGGTAACTGGTAAAATTTACCGCCTCAAGCAACAGTTCTAACAACTTCTTACCACCTGCAACCTCTTGAAGGTTCACTAAAAATACATAAGATTTTTTAAAAAACACTGGTCAGCAATTGTCCCTTACCTGCTGAGCTAAAA
>BLAZ01000964.1:38653-41153 GCA_014633955.1 Acropora tenuis
ATTCACGTGATCTAGATTGGCGCAGCGCCAGACGAAATTTAGCTCGTGCATTTTACCACTCTAGTGATTTTGATAGTAATTCATAGCGAGGTGCCCTTTGAAGACACGAATGGCTGATAAGGGCGTAAGGCGTAATGATAGGAATTTCCATATACGTGTCTTAGCTGAGATGTCGGCATAGCTGTAGAAGCATAATTCTAGTTTATTGTTAGAAATAGCTGCTTATGCAAAATTTTAGTAATTGCTTGACCGTTCATAGTACGTTAGTACGTGCTTCATCATTCATTAATCTCAAGGAAAACATATATACATTAATTTACTTTAAAAATAAATATGAAAAATGGTTCAATATTGTATTTTGACCCAGTTATCATGCGTGCAGCCCTGTTTTGCAACTTTTCTAGGTCTTCTAGCTTTAGACTGAGTCTATCAGAGAGGTAACACAAAAGTACCAGATGCGTAGCTGGGTGTCCTTACACCCAGAAAAAACGGCGGAGTGACGTCTGTCTTAAACTGACTTACTAAGTTTTGACTAACTTTTTAACTTTTTGATAAACTGCAAGATCAAAACCAGTTTTCTTATACTTATTGGTGTGACTTACTAAATTTTGACTTAAATACTTTAACTTTTTGATAAACTGCAAGATCAAAACTAGTCCTATCTAATTAGAGCAAGGTATACAACAATATAGGAACGACACAAGTTGACCACGAAGGAGAGCCCGTTTCAACTTTGGAATATTTCTTCCCATCAATAACTACTGACGAACGAGTGACTATCGCCGGAAAATGACTCGAATTTAAATGCGTTGCAATATAGAAATGTTTTCTTGTTCGTGTTCAGCTCGCCAATATGAGAAGTCTTTACCTTCGGGTCGCAGCTCGTGCTTGAAGACATCAAATAAAACTTGACTATTTACGATACCACTCAAATCTTCTGCACTACGTACGTGTACGGAGACACAAGGAACTAGCGTCGCGAAGGTTCAGCTATTTTCTCCACAAAACCCACGTGCATGTTGGCGACAACGAAGCCAATAATCCTAAAGCAAGTCGACATAGAGCGGCAAAAGGCATGAAGAGGTCCCTTGCGTATGGCGTGTCCGTGTAATCATCTGCGGGTTCTTGCTTCAACTCAGTGAGTGACAGCATGATGTTTGAATAAGAAGAAGAATGTATAGTTCCGGCGAAGTGACAAGGTGAATGGAGGGAGGAACTACCCGAAGAGCTTCTGGATAGTAAAAAAATTGTTACAGCGAACAGCTGTCTGAGACTGTGTCTATTCCAATCAGGAAGGTGGATAAGCGCTTTTGAAGCGCACAGTATAACTATAGTTCTGATAAAATACCGCAAGAACGTCGGCATGCCATGCAAGCAGAGAGACAATCATCCGTGATGGTTACTGGCAGGAAAGTGTCTCCACACGTTTAACGCGTGTTACTAACGTTCCAAAGATCAATGAAGCGCAACGAAATACCGAATGATAAATCATGGCGAAAGGAACGTGATGCTCTGTATAACAACCGAATGAAATAATCACACGCACCATACTTGACTACGCACGAATGTACGACCGTTGGACTTCGGGTTTCTGTATAGATGAAGTTGAAAGCAATTTCGAGTCAAATCGAATGAAGTTTCTCAATGCCTCTTGGAGTTGGATGAGTAGGCTCTTGCATTTGAATCAACTTAGTGTGATGCCGTTCAGATGTGTGTTATATGATGTGTGTTATGTTTCTAGATACTAGCGTGTATAATGTCTATATTTTTCTTAAAAAATCTATATATTGTATCTTTTTTTTTAAAATAGCTTCTTTAATGTAGATAGATTATGTTTATTATTATTATTATTATTATTATTATATTTTACATAAAATATTGAATATCATCTTTCTAGCAAAATAATAATAATATTTATTCGTTATTATTAATATGTAGATTAGTTATTATCATTATTTTATTGTCAATATAGTCCAAGAGTTTTTTTTTTTTAGATATGTGCTACATAATATTTGGTGAGCTACAATGACGATGACGATTTGAATGGAATTGACCATGTACACCTATTTGGAGCCGGCCCAAACGAAAAAAAAAACGTAACGAATAGGGTTAAGTAGTTGACGATCTTCAACGATTTACGAGATATCGTCGAATTCACGATTCAGCTATTAACGAAGATGCGAGATCAGATTGACACCTTTTTAACGGATCGGAACGACCGAGAAGTCGAGAAGAACATAACCAATGAGGATCAATATTCGGCGAATTTCAGTGAAGTAGGATTCGCGGTTTAAGCGCAGGGCAAACAAGAGAACGGTTTGACGTTTTGACGAAGATGCGAGATCAGATTGACACCTTTTTATCGGATCGGAACAACCGAGAAGTCGAGAGGAACATAACCAATGGGGATCAATATTCGGCGAATTTCAGTGAAGTAGGATTCGTAAGCGCTGGGCAAACAAGAACGGTTTGACGTTTACTCGACCGAGCAGACCGGCAC
>BLAZ01000964.1:85768-88268 GCA_014633955.1 Acropora tenuis
TTAACTCCTTGACTTTATCCAGCTGTCATAGGCTGTGAAACACAAACTCTCAGTTGACGAACATGTGACCTGCTAGGACCAACGCCAAAGTTTTGAGCACCGTATGTTGCAACAAAGACGCATCTGAAAATGAAAGTTTTAAAAACATAAATAACAGTGAGAATTGCTCAAGGTGAAGAACAGAAAATGAACACGAAAGCAACTTGAAGACTAGTAAATTCCATGGAAAATGCACTTCTGAACAGAAATTACAGAATGGCTAGGGATGGTTAGGTATCCCTAAGGATGGCTGAGGATGGCTAGGCGTCCATAAGGATGTCTTGGCATCTATAAGGATAGCCAAGGATGGCTATATCCCTAATGATGGTTAGGTATCCCTAAGGATGTCTAGGCAACCCTAAGGATGGCTATGTATCCCTTGGGATGGCTAAGGATTGCTAGGTGTGGCTAAGGATGGCTGAGGATGGCTAGATATCCTAAAGGATGGCTGAGTGTCCCTAAGGATGGCTAGGTATCCCTAAGCATGTATAGACAACCCTAAGGACGGCTACGTATCCCTTGGGATGGCTAAGGATTGCTAGGTGTGCTTAAGGAAGGCTAGATATCCTTGAGGATGCCTACGCATCCCTTAGGATGACGAGGTATCCCTAGGGATGGCTGATGATGTTTAGCTGTCCCTAAGGATGGCTAGGTATCCCTAAGCATGGCTAAGGATGGTTAGGTATTCCTAAGGATGGCTATGTATCCCTAAGAACGGCTGCTCATGGATCGGTGTCCCTAAGGATTGCTGAGGATGGCAAGGGATGGCTAGTTATCTCTAAGGATGTCTAGCTATGAGGATGGTTACTAGGTTAAAAATGTTTTACCACTAAGAAGTAGGAACTGGGACATAAAGCTAAGATTATCTGACAATTGTCCCACTATGCCGCTTGGATTGACAAGTCGAAATGAACGCATTCTCTGTCGTGTTTACTTAAGGTAAGCGGGCTATTGCTTATCATAAGTGCAGATATGTGCAGAATTGCCTTCACATGAATGCATGCTGATTTTAATAAGCGTCAGGAAGTGTCCCTCGTCCGTCGCGTTAACTTCACCATCACTTTTGGCAAGAAATATGGACAATAAAGATCACTAAACGCCCTGCCGATATCGAAAAAAAAATGCGTAGACTTTCACCTGAGCATGCATCTAATTACGTTTATTTCTCGGCACAACTTAACGTAAAAGCAAGGGAGCACGAACTTTGATAATTCAACAATTCAAGATAGTGACCAGGGGCCAGTTACTCGAAGTCTGATTAGCGCTAACTACTTGTGCAGCAGTGTAGAAACCCACGTGTTTCTATGACTGTTACCACAAGTTAGCGCTAGCCATGCTTCGGAGCAACTCGGGCCAGGGGGCCGTTTCGCGAAAAACCCGGTAACCTATCGAGCCCGAAAAGCAATCCTCGAAACTATGATCTGCTTGCCGTGAAAAGCTGCTTTTTTAACATGTTTAAGATATAACGAAAGGCAAAATAACTGCCAAGTTCCAAAGTTTGAAACGTCGTGTTCTTATTGAAGAATGATACAAAGGGCTTTATGTCACTCGAAAGGTTTCGGGACGTTCGAGAAACGTGCCTCGGGCCAAGTTGTTCAAACCCTGACTTAATGAATCCAGGATTAGCAGAGAGTTTACTGTCTGTGAAGAAGAAATTTACCAGGTTAGTGCGCTTCAGACCAGCAAAGTTCAAACTCCTTTTGTTGTTTAATCCCGGGATAAAATTAATCGCCTTTTAAACAAACTGGGCCCCGAATTGTGACCAAGCCATCCAACTAGTGAGCCTTCCCAAAAATACTCCTCTACTGCAAGCTACATCAACTATCTTGATACAATGTATAAGTCACGGTTAGGAAGCTCTTTTTTCTATATGCAGGCAAATCCGAAAAACATTTTAACTTACCACTGGCTTGGATCACTTTAGCAGGTTCGTTACTTTGTCGTATCACTTCAGGTTTTGGTTTGCGGCATTTAATACAAAGCTTGGAGCAACACGATGGATTGCATTCTGGCCTGTCAAGAGGTTTCTCGACGTATGTTCCTCGTGTGCCATTACTAACGAACCATTCTGAAAGGGCTTTGTATGGTGTTTTGCCTGGGACGAGGAGAAATATATATTGTTGAATAAATGATAAAGTTGCATGACCATGCATTAAGCATATAAAAGTAACTGAATAAGTGCTGTAGGCTGACACATTAGGCTGATTTAACAATAGAACAGGGACGTCAGATGACAATCGGGGGACCGGCCACGGAATAGTCTGGATTCCGGTCTAATTTGACCATATTTGGGTATTTAATAACTACTGAGTGCATCTTGCTATTCAAACCACCGACATAAGTTCGGCTCCATTCACTCTAAAACCATTCATGCTAGAGTCTTGAAGTTACATTAATTTGGCATACCATTTATTTTACAACCCAGTGTATACGACGTATAGCTGACATTTTCCGTGGAAAA
>BLAZ01000964.1:118193-120693 GCA_014633955.1 Acropora tenuis
CTGGCCAAGGTTATTGTTAAATATAAGCCATATTACATGTTTTTAACGATTCTTTCATTCCGTGCTTCGTACGATGTGGAGGAACTAAATTACATTGCATTCTGATGGTTTTAGCCGGTGTTTTGAACGAATTTATGAAAGCGGCTTTCTACCCTTCGTATTCGTATTCGTGCGCCGCGAGCGCCGGGAAGAGTACGAAATTGTACCTTTGGTGTTGTTCTATGGTGCCATTGTGCTCGTTTGCTTTAAGTCAGCAGCTTGTAAAACAGCACAAAATCTAATATATTTTTAACCGAAAAGTATGTAATAAATAGTTTAAAGCAAGCCCTCTCTTTTTAGCACTTGAGGAGCTATTTCATATACTTTTATATAATGTCTAATTTTATAGTCAAGTATTGTATATCGTTCGGTACGTACAGTTTGTAGTCTTTTTATTGGGAAATATATTTGTATGACCACTTTGGACTTGCCGTTTTACAACTGTCTTGGTACGGAATTTGTCAGTTTCAATAAAGGAGAGTAATGTACAGCCTTTTTAAAGGAAAGCACTTGTGGTTTTCAGGTTAATCTCTACGTACAGGGATTGGGATGGGGGGGGATACGGGTAGGTGATTTGGCTATGAAGTTTTAGTCAGTGTTGATTGTACACTGTGCTATTAGGCATTTGTCTTCGATGTGATACATACTGGTTCATTTTTTTACGCAGTACATGACGATTGTGTGTGGCCATTTTCAAACTTTCCCTTTCTGCACTATCATATATCCATACTTACATTGTTATGTTACTCAAGACTTTATTTTCCAACACGAAACAAAAGATGACCCCTCCCAAAAGAAATGGCAAGAAGCTGTGTAATCACTCTCTTTCTTTTCAATGGGAGTTGGCTATTTAGCATTGACTTTTGGAAATAGGGATTTGTTTGCACACACAGTTTGAAAAAAAAAAAGGTCGAAGCAAAGTTGTCTGTGTAAATGTCACGACGAGCGGTTTGAACTGATGGCAAGTTGCTTTGTTTGAACGAATCTCAGCTGGATATTCCTTCCAGTGTTTCGACCACAATGCAAATAGGAATTGTGATGAATTTTTGTTTAGAACTTTGTTTCATCCCATGAAAAAGTCAATTTGAGACCATGTTCTCTTAACAGTGAATATATTTTTTGTCATTTTCTTGATTAATTCTGACGTGACTTTCATTTCATAACAAAAATGTTTTAGAGATTGAAAACAGTAAACTTCGTCTATGGGGAAACCTAAGTTATAAATAACAGTCTCAGTAATATTCAAGAATCCTTGAAACCCCAATTTAATTAAGAAAGAGGAAAAACCACTGAGTATTCAAAGTAACCCATGACTGGCCAAACATAAGTTGCATTTAATGATCTGCATTGAGCTGATTGAGTCGTACATTTGTTTCGAGTTGGAAAGAAGCTGTTGAAACGGTGATCCACTTCTTCTTTCACAAAATATTAAAATTCGTGTATTAACGATATCTTCTGCGCGAAGCAATTTGACACTTCATTGCAACTTTTTCGGCAAATGTAGATTCACCTGGGTGGTTGACTTGTCAAACAGACGAAGCCATGTTTTGTCACTTTGATATTTGCCAAACATGTCCCCTTATTCCAGACATCTATCCCAACAGAGGAGAGCATTTGTTTTTTCGTTTTCGTTATTGTTTTGAAGAAGAAGAGAAAAAAGAATCTGTATCTTTCTAAAATGAATAAAGATGTGTTTCATTTCTTGAAGTGTATGAAATTGCATATCGAATGGTATATCATACCTTGCTGCCCAATATCTTATTTGTGAATTAAGCCTCCGCCCCCAATCATTTTTGATGTACTTTGAAGCCTCTGGACTTTTTTTGGAGAGTTTTTAAATTGTAAACACAAAAGTGGTGACCAAACTGAACTCTAACTCCTTTGAGAATGGAGCACTTCTAAAACGTAGTTGCACATGTCAGTTGATATAATTTGTACGCCTTATTTTCGCTCGTCCAGCAATCATTATCCAAGTTTTTCCCCTTAGAGCTGGTTTTGGATTTTCTTTTAGTCTTTCATTTCTTTAGTCATGAGGCGTACAATTTTTGGCCACAAGTGACCGGCAGGAGTGACGATTCGTTGCTTTAATATTCACATAACGGGTGCCTCTTAGGGTGTCTCCAACAGCGGTTTAAATTCTACCCTGACATCCTATTAGCAAATCGAATGTGGTGTAGCGTTGTCTGTACTCTCATTGACAACAATATCACAGCGGTCAAAATAGGCGCAGCGACAGCATTGCGTGACACATTGACGCAAATTAGCCAATCACATTGCGAGATTAGTAGCAATTGTGGTGAACTCCAGTTCAACTCCTCCATTTGAAGAACTGTAACGTAGCTGTCTGGTTGCCTTCTTTCGTGTGGGTTTCGTACATCGCTGTTCATTTGAACCGCCACACAAACTGCAATTGAAACTGCTAACACTCATCTACTCGTTGTACTCGTAAAGATGGAATTCT
>BLAZ01000964.1:171476-173976 GCA_014633955.1 Acropora tenuis
GTTTGTTAACAAGGCAACCCTTTTTTTTCTTGCCTCTTCAAAAAATGTCGAAACATCTAGAACGGCTGTCACTGCGCAAAACACAATGAACACAATTATCTGATATTACTGTGCTACACGTCCCTGGACAATTGGCAATTTGTTGAGATCATTCTAGAGAATGAATGATCGCAACAAAGTTTTAATAACGAACCATAACCATGACTACCAGTGCCAAAATGAACAATGAAGAAAACATGCTAGTTAACTTAAATCAGTTGAGCCATTGTCTCAGTGTTTGAGTATTCACTACTTTGTCGCTGAAATTCAACGCTTGTACAGTCCTGATTGTATTAATGCATCACTAAATGAGCAACTTAAACTTAGAAGGAAGAACTTAGCAGGTGACTAAAGTGAGTATAATGTCAATAATGAAAAAGTGCGGAGTATATTAATTACAAAATTTTTGTTCTGATATCCCGCAAAGGATATCCCAGAAAGCAAGTCAAATGCCATAATAAAGTTACACAAGAGTAATAGATTGAGGATACCGTTAAACTGATTCGTAAAATAACAGGACAATATAAGAAAACTTGACCGTACAGTAAAGGGCGAAAAGTAAAACGCAAGTTGTTTTTACAAAATAGAGCCGGGTGCCTAAATAATCCCAAGTTGACAGTGGCACTTCTCGTTCCCGCTCTAAGCGAAACACAATGCTAGACTAAAATATTAGTGAATTTAGGTTAGAATAAAATGTAGACGAGGTTTAATTCAGAATAATTGCATTCGTTTGCAGTTGATGCTCTATTCTTTTAATTTACAAAGTATCGAGTAGTGCAATAACGCCATTTAATTTTTTCTTCGGAGACCGTCTCTGAACTAAATGGAAATTTTTAGCCAATTTCTTCAAATAAGTTCAATTTTACACTTAACCAAAACTCTTCTTTCTGTTAATCAATCTTGCTGTGTTAACTGATCCTAAAGATTGGAATGTTTGCGCACAAAAAACCTAGTGTCAAAAATTGTCTTTAAATTTAATGACGCAATGCACAACCAAGCATTCAAATAGCTAGATTTCAAGCAATTATAGCAACAACCATTTTATCAAAGACTCAATTACTTAGCTCCGTTTCTTGCGGAGACTGCTCTGCTCAAGTCAAAACGGAGTACCAGTTTATCTCGTTACTATTTTCTGGCCTCGATCCCAAGCCCCAGTCGTGAATGTGAGTGTGCCCTGGTTGCTCCTGTTGCCAAGACATTTGGAAAGTTTTTCTCAACAACTGAATAATCGAGATTTCACATTCAAAGTATAAAAAATTTAAGTGTCTATCAAAGGTGAGACGAAAGCATTTATCCTTAAATGTCAAACTTGAATTATCAGTTTCTCAATGGCATTTACATGAACGATGGTTTAGTTAGACCGCCAGTTAGTGAAATACGACCCAAATATTTGAGGGCTGACCTGAAGAGATCCTGTTAAAAGACTCTGAACAACCTTTTCCTGCATCTGTGTTTAAGTATAAACTTCTCTGACTCCATTAACGCTTTCTCTTTCTAATGGTAAATATTTTATGAAGGATCTTAGTCGTCTTTAAATTCTTAACTCTGCGATTATATAATCGGTATCATTTGCACCAAAAACAGAAAAACGAAAAAAGGGTAATTTCTCAGTGCTTAGTTTTCCAATACTACGGGATTTCCTCTGCTTTAAAATATCGAATACGATATTTATCCAGTTTTGCTTGTTCTATTTATAGCCAAAATTGATCGGCAAGCGAGACCGCGCAATGTAAATTTTCCAATTCCACTTGTCGTTTACTGAGGTAAGGCACTTAAATTTCAAAAGACAAATTTAAATCAACCACAAATGGAATTCCAGTTTCAATTACTCGAAAGAGTCGCCTTCCTACACAATTTGTCGTGATCTCAGTTATTTTTGCTCAAAGCATGCTAGTAGCAAAAAGATTTTAGAAGTGGGACACCTGCCAATGGATATCGTATTTCCGTTAATTCTACCCTGGTATATTTTAAAAGGTGGTGTTTTTTTTGTTTCAGATCGCGACAAAAGCGCTGGTGAAGGAATCGCTCCCGCGATATTCGAACTCTAAAGGACTTCGATTCATCTATCTGCTGCAACCCGCTTCTTCCTTCTAAGGTATGAAATCTGAACTTGCCATCGACGATTTAGTTTTGAGATAGAATGTTTTCAAACAAACTTCAATTTCGCGACAAGCATGTGACTTCAATTTCGCGACAAGTTTGTTGCTTGAATGACTTGTGCTTGAATTCATACAAAGCTTCTTTACTACAAAGAGACCTCCGCATATGAGGAGTGTGAAGTTTACACCAAATTTTGCGCTGGAATTTTGTTTTTCATTTCTTGTTTGTTTGTCAAATCTGTTTGATCGCCGGCACAGGTTCCGGGGAATTTCATACAAATTGCAAAGTAAGCTGCAAAAAATTCATTTTATGACTTTCGGAATAAAGCTTTCTTTTTCCTCATGCATTAATTTTAAAAACA
>BLAZ01000964.1:180975-183475 GCA_014633955.1 Acropora tenuis
CGCACTAGCCAACTTAGCCACGACTGGGTACGATTCGGGTTGGATCTTAACGGAGCGGGCTTGACCAAGAGTTTGAAGTAGCAAGTTCAGTCAACTTCAGAACTTCAGTCTCCGAGAAGATAAGATTCCATCGAGGTAAACTGTACTCGTTCTTAATTCTAGAAGGCAAAAATGCTACTCACTGTCCAAACATTCCCGAACCTCCAGAGCCAAAGACCCTGTGAACACATAAATACACATTAAGATCTCGCAAGATTAAGAGCCATCCCTGTTAGATTACTAAAAAAAAAAACAACAACAACAACACGCTTCCAAAAATAAGTGATACCAATTACTAAGTTGAGATGCCGCAAGAGAGAGTAAGGTTCATGGAGGTGTCACAGGATTGTTTAAAGGAGCTAAAAAAAACAACAACAAACTAAAGCAAAAACAAAAACAAAAACAAAAAGCACGTACCCTGTTGACGGAGTAGCGCTAAGTCCTCCTTGAGGAGAGCCACCAAATGCAGGAACGCCACCAAAGGCGGTAGTGGAACCAAATGACGGTGCACCACCGAATGCAGAAGCCGAAGCAGAGGGTGAACCAAAGGGGTTCGATACGCCAAAACCTGAATTCCCCGCTGTAACACAGATGGTATATTACAGTTCATGAATACGAATGACTGGCGCAGCCTTCGCTGATTAGACTCGAATTACTATTCATACGGTATTTTTTTAACGTCAGTCGCCGTTCTCACTTTGCCAAGTCAGCCAGAGCCTTATGAACCGCCAAAACATAAGTCATAAGTTGTGATGGTGTTTCCAGATTTATTTTTTTCAGCTAGCAAGGAAACACTTAAGTACTCAAAAAACAACAACAACAAAAAACGTTCTCGGAGTAGAGCAGAACTGAAACCAGCCATCTGACCCACGTCGAGTCGGAATCGAACCTAGCCCTGTTTTGCAGCCAACACAGGCGTAACCGGAAGGAATGTGTGTGAGCTCGTATCTTCTATGTATTCTTAATCGTGGCAAAGGGCAATCTCAATAACTTTCAAAACAATGCAACTGCGCAAAAAGAAACAACCGATCTGCATTAATTCAATGGTAAAAATACTCAATATTATTTGAAAATTTCACCTGCCTCGGGGCTCGTGAAATCATCTATAATAGCGGAGCTCCGCGCGCGCCTTCGGCGCACGTGCGCGGAGCACCATAGCTAAGAAAATACTGGTAACCCATCGATGCGAGAAAATTTGGTTTTATAGCCATGACGTCATCGACCGTCCGTACATACGTCCGTACGTAGGTCCGTCCGTCCGCCCCTTCATGGAAGTCAAACGTGAAACGTCGCACTGTTACAAGTTTGCAGGCGCAGAGTTAATGACCATAAACAAAAACTTAATAATGAGGAGCTCCGCTTTTAGGCTTGGCTAAATCTATATATTAACTTTTTTTAACACCACTTGCAGTATTTATACCAAACTACCGTTATAAATCATGCCATACCCCTAACTAAAGAAATACCACATTCTCACCGGGGATCGACGAAGCACCGAAACCAAACCCAGAAGACAACACGCTCGTGTTCTGTGAACTAAACGTGCCTCCAGAAAAGCCACCGGAAGATGGAGAGCCAAATGCAGATTGTGAAAACGGGCCAGTACTGAGAGAACTCTACATCATCAAACAAGAGTAAGGTTGGCTAGTTAAATTAATGCTGGTCTGATAACAGCAATATCACTTCTACATTTAGAGTGTTTCACAGGAACATACGTACTACTTTATTAATCACATAACTTTCAACTCAAAGATGAAACTCTCTTCACCATAGTTAATAGAGGAAATGGTTATGAAACTCGGCAAAGTTCAAAGGGAAGGCAGAAGAGCAAACATTGATGTTGAGTAGGAACTTAACCCTGCACAATCTTTTGTTTTATGCTCACTCATTATGCTTGATTGACCAGACTGAAAAGTTTTCAATGGCTCATTGTCCAATATATGCAGGAATGCTTTTGCTCTGCGCAGGGTCACGGTTGAAAAAAGTGAATAAAAAGATAGAACAATGGTTTCATAACCATTCCCCTCTATTAACTGTGTCTTCACAAAACAAATACATTTTGGCCTCTTCGTAATATCAAGATAACATTTTTCTAAGTCGCCAATTTAAGTCGTCCTTCTCTTTAGGCACTCTGATTTGCTATGGCTAACGCCAAAAGATTTTAATCACCCGTATGGAACCTCTCGGCAATGAAAAACTTACAAAACTTAAAAAACGCAAGCTATAACTCGACCCGGGAGAGAGCAAGACGAAGGAGTCAGTGTTTGTATTGAAGCTCGTCTCTTAACCGCCCATTACATTACACAATGCTTTGCGTTTCTAACATGATTCTCTTGGCGGTTTCATCCCTGCACGGACACCTTAATGATCATTTATGACCAAATAACAAGTATATCGCCCATAATGAATAGCACCATCAGTGGGAAATTGTTACAGTTCAGTACGGTCGTTACACAATAAA
>BLAZ01000964.1:188475-190975 GCA_014633955.1 Acropora tenuis
CTTGGTGTAATACTTGATGTTGTTGAACTCAAAACAGTTGTCTGACCGAACGATATTGCTTCGCCACCTTTGCTATTGGAACTCAACAGATTAGGTGCTGAGGAAGAGGCCTTCGGATGGGGTCCAAGGTTAAAAAGACTAGGTTGAGGGGCAAAGCTTGTTGAAGCTGAGGACCTGGGTAACGGACCAAATAGCGCAGCCGGCGTCGTTCCGGAAGAGGACAATCTCAATCCACTTGTGGAGCTTACAGAAGATGTTGGCACCATTGGGCCAAATGCAGGATTAATGACAGACTTAGGATTGACAGTGACATTTGATGCCACTGTCGCACGACTATCAGACGGAGTAGGTGGGGCCTGTGGTTTGAATGTGACCACAGGAGGACCTGTCTTACCGCTTTCCGTTGACTTAAAGACAAACTCTGTGCTAGAATGTGGCTTTACTGATGGTTTCTTTGCTTCTGCGGTTGCCGCCATCAAGGCAGCATTTGCAATGGCCTTAGCTGCTGCATTCTCTGCATGACCGCCTGTCTTTGGTGAAGGCTTTTGGGTTTGTGGTTTGTAAGCTACAAGCGTAACTGGCTCAATGCTCGCTGAAGGGTCAAGGTTGCTATTGTTGCTTGGAAGCTGAAGACCATTCTGCACTGCACTTGCCCGGTTCAAGGCAGCCATTCCTGCCGCCACATTAGGAGGAACGTCCGCGCTGATAGCTTTGACACAAGGAGTAACTTCACTCTTGGTTGAAACTGCTTCACATGAAGATGTCTACAGAGAATAATTAAATATTGGTTACATTTTTAGTAACAGTCTTCTTTTCACAATAAAAGGGGTAAAACCACTTAAAAGCTGTGTGAAAAACAATTTTAGTTTCACAAAGGAAACTGGCAATAAATCGGTTTTTACCTTCTCAGTGACGGCAGGAGGAAAAGAGCCCCTGGATGGTTCAGACGGTTCTGTATCGCTTGCGTTTAATGCTGTTTGAGATTCCGCTGATTTACCAACAGCAACGAATGCCCCGGATGCAGTCACCTGAAGGGAAGATTTCGGTGGTGCGCTAACTGTAACCGCCGCATTAGAAGTTACAACTATTGGTTTCTTCGACTGATATTCATCATTGGTCACTTCGGGCTTAAAAACAGTAGAGCCATCCAAGCTAAAACCGCCACAAGCAGCTGTTGAATCAATGGATTCGGGAGTTTCCGATGCACTTTCAGTTACTTCAGGTGTAGCAACAACAACAACAGGCCTAGAGGGCTTTTTCGGTCCGCGTTCAAGATTATAAGCTTGCTTAGCGGTATCACCACGATCATCATCAGGGAAGGAAGCATCAACCAAGCTAACCGAAGGTCCACGTTCAGAGGCAACGTGCCCAGGTCCACGCTCTTCAGTCGCGTGTGCTACTTCTTGATCACTTCCATCTAAGACACCCCTATTATCATGGTTTAATGTCGCTTCCTCTCGTTCTGTCAAGACAAATTTACCACTCGTTTCCTCTGGTAGGGCACTTGCAGTTACAGCGGGTGTAGAGGATAACAGCGGCATTTGAGACTTCTTTGGCTTCGCTGATGGAGTTTTGGTGCTTGTGGTTGGAACTATCAAAGTCACACAAAGATGTACATTTAGATTATCAGAGGCAATTTGGATATGTAAAGGGCATACATAGATCAAGAAATCCTCTCGTCGCACCTCGCCTGATGTTCACTGCACAACCTAATTAAGGTGCTGTAGAGGCCCGAAAGATTAGGTTAGTTCTGTTTGTCACCATACCCCAGTAATATCACTGGGGTGGGTAAGCGTTAGCCTCAAGTAATTTGATTCAGTTGTCTACTGTACATGGCAAACAATCATACTTTATACGGGTGTGATTTTGAAGGAGGTGTTAACTGTTCACAATAAGCATGCCTCGTAGTTCTTTCGTAACAAACGCCATTTGGAGAAAGCAGCAAGGTCGACAAAATTCCGGTTCAAGAGGCCTAATCTGATAAGTATAATTATCATACGGCATTTTGAACTGTAGAAATGAACGCTGTTCTGAGCGAAGGGCCATTGCAGTTGAGAAGAGAATTAATATTTGCTGATTTGCCCGCATTGCTGCAAGGAAATGTTAATAAAGTCTATGCTTCAAATGATAAAAACGAAACCACCACCACCACCACCAACAACAACGAGAAAATAAAAAATAACCACAGCGACAAACAAGACGTCACTTACCAATAATACTTCGCCTAACTGGGGTGCTTCGTCTTTTCTGAAGCATGCTCCTCAACTGAGCTCTCTTCTTGGGGGAAATCGGAGTTGCAACTGGTGAAGTTCTCTCTGTAGTCGACTCAAGCTCTTGCTCATACACAGCCGAAGCGCCTTTCACAAGTGGGACTCTAGAAATAATAGGAGGACAACACAGATTACTATCACAAGGTTCCATCAGAGGCAATGGACAAGTCAACCTCACTGTAACGATTCATGAATGTACTTTGAGTCAGTCCTATACCAGCGAATGAGTG
>BLAZ01000964.1:198475-203475 GCA_014633955.1 Acropora tenuis
CAGCGCTATCCATCGTTTGAACAACTGGCGCCAGAAAGACAAAGTTACCAGGCCAAAATGCCTCCAAAATGCTTCCTCTATGAGCATGCCTTCAAACCCTACAAGTGAAAATTGGAACAATTTGCATGTTGCAGGGGGGTGCCATAAATTATTGAACTCCTGGGAGTAAAAAGGTTACTTTTCTTGGGCATAATTATCATGCATTTGCTTCCCATAAGCAGACTTTGACTTACCCTTGGTTGCTTGTAGAGCAGTGCCACCCAATTGTACAACATGCCCAACAGGCTTCCTTTGTCCTCCAAGTGGTAAAGGCTCGAGGGCTTTAACTATGTTATGATTTGCATTTGGAGTTTGATTAAGGACATAAAATGGTACTAATACACCATCAGTGGACAGAATCATCAAAATAGGTGCAGGGGGGAGCTTCTGTTCGCCTTTTACATATGGTCTTGTTGAATTGAAGTTTATGGCTAAGCCCATGGGATAAGACTCATCATTGTTACTGGTTAAAGGCATTGAAGGCCGAGCATCTTCCTCAAAGCTCCACTTTTCCCAAGTTGTTGCTTCCTGTACAAAGGAGTCAAAAGTTTTAAATAATTTGGAAAGTAGAAATGTGAGCAAGTCCAGTGACTTTGACTGCAATGTGTGAACTGTTCATCATTCACTTAGTGCTGATTTTACTGTAGTGTATTCCAACCTTCATTACAATAACTATTAGAGCAATACCTAATTACTGTATTGAAACCTAGTAAGCAGATCTGCATCACCAAATAGTTGATTATTGGGGCCGCATTCAATTTCCTTCTTTAATTCAAGCATTTATTGAACAGCTGCATGTAAGAGAAATCCTTTGACTGAAATTAATTGCCATGTACTGCACCTCTCCACCATATTTTCCGACAACAGCAGCTTCAAGTCCATTAGAAAATGCAGACACCACTATGCTCCTAAAAAAGAATGAATATGACAGTAGCATGTATGTATGAAAATATTATTAATTTCACCTATATTAAACAAATCCAAAATCAAACAAACTAAAATAAAGTGACCTAATTAAAAACACACAAAAATTTTTAATTAATCAGAAAAAAGAATCAAATGTCAGATCACACTTAAGATAAAGTCTCTTTCAGCCAAAGTATCAATTTTGCTATCACCTGTTATGTACAAAGTCATGTGACAGCTTCAGTTGTTTGCTATCAGTGCCACCAGTACCTGGCTTTACAAGTTTCTTAAAAATTCATCTTACCACTCGCTGATACTCTTCATATAAAATGCAGGTTTCCGATCATCGCCCATTGCAAAATAGATGTCATCAAAGTTTGTTATAACTACTGGTCCATTATTCTGCAACAAACACATGTGACCAGAAGCTTATATTACAGTGCACCTGTTGATATATTTTTTTACCAAACATTTCATAACAAAACAAAAGTATACACAATGTTTGTGCATGTAACAAAATTATCGTAATAATTCTGTTAACATGTTAACTTTTAAAACTGAAAGCCATAATGTTTGATGGAAAGAAAACAAACTTGTAATAGCTAGTGCTCCAGTTTCTTGCAGCACTGTAATATTGAAATTTGAAAACTGAATAAAATAATGTAGGCATGATACATAATTTTACTTACTGAGGTAGAAATGAGGAGAAACTTTGGGCTATCCCCCTCTTCAAAGCTTGAGTAGGCAACAGCAAATAAATACGATGAAATCCATAAAATATCAGTCACTTCAAAATCCGAGAAAGAAAAAAACAAGAACCTGAAGATAACTTTTGGCTGACAAAGATGACAACATTAGAGAATAATCAAGATGAACCACGGTGCCTCAAACTGATATTTTGTCACCAGTTTGGAATAAAATTTAATGTTATGAAAGAGGAATCTAAAAGAGTGAAGTACTCATAAAATTTGTTAAACTCTAGATGTGTGAGGATTGAATTACCCACCGGATAGTAATTAATCCAACGGATAAAACTATCCACCGTTTACTTTATAAGGCCTTGTTGCTAGAGGACACTGGAAAAGAGGAACATGATTTTAATAGTGTCTGGCACTTTCCAGTACAACTACAGTAAAAAGGAACACCTCATGTTCCCTCCATCAAACCATCAATGAAAAAGGAGCAAAAAAAAGCCCTGCAACACATTTTTTTTACTCTGTTTGGTAAAAAATAATTACCCAAGTGAAATAGTGTACTTGTACAATGATGTGTAAATGTTATTTTCATGTTGTTGTGTGCCATTCCTTTCAGGTAGCAAGATGATTGATTTTGATTTTGCTCCCTGTTGAGGTTAACTCTTTCCTTTTCTTATAATTTACACTGTACATTATACTGTATGGTGCATTAATTTTGCTGTAATAGTGGCCAGGGTAAAAGAAAAAAAGTTTAAAAATGAATAATAATTTAATTGTCACAAAAAAATTGCTTTCTGGAAGATTGCTACACTGGGCTTTCACAGTAGAAAATTTTAGTTTTTTAAGCAATAATAATAAAAATACCAAAGTGGGGATCATCACTGAATATCTCTGGGCATTCTATTTCCCTCTTTGCTTCAAGGGTCTAAAATAAAATCAAATGAAAAAAAAAAAGTAAAAAAATAAAAATTAATAGTCATTTAAAATACAATAGTCTTGTTGTGGTTTCCACAGGGAAAATCAGTAACAAATTAGGGTTGAATAACCATCATTTTAGCCTAAGTACAATGCAAAATTAATACCTTCTCTTCAATAGCCAATCAGACCACGAGTCTACCTTTAGCTATGAGATTCTATATAAAATTTATTGTAATGCTAATAACTTATTAATATATAGTAAAATGTAACAATACGTAAAAAAGTAAAATAATAATAATCTGTTTGAATTCTCAAGATCCCATACGAAGTGTCCAAGCTACAAGCTGCATGAAATTAAACTGAATTAGCAGCACATTACCTGTGAATATTGTACTATCTTGCCATCTAAATGGCCCACCACAAGCTGTTTGCCTTTGGGACTCCAGCAAACTGTATGAAGTAAAAAATATAGAATAAACACATGAAAACAGCACACCTTTAAATGTAAAAGTTAACGTTTCAGGCAAAAAAGACATGAAGATAAAATTTAATAACCCATTAAATTAGACTCCATTCAGTCCAAACAGTTAATATGTTGTTCCATAAAACAATATTTGTCAAAGAAAAGCATCAAAATATTCAAGACATAAGTCAACACCACTACTGCAAACCCCTTAAGAAGTACAGAACCATGATCTGCTGACTGGCATCTCAGTCCAAAGACTGCAGACCCCTCCCTCAACTCTTACAATCCAGACAACTTAAGGGCATTGCATTCTTTGGAGAAAAACACATCTTAATAGAGAGACAAACATACAGAAGAGGGCAAAGAGAACCTATTAATGCAATCGCATCACACATAATCCTTTACAGTTGTGAGAGAAACAGGTAAAATGTGTAAATTATACATAATTATTGAAAGACAAGTGCTCTACAATTAAAACATCCAAAAACTGATAATCACCCTTGGACGTGAATGCCTACCTTCACTGTTGGTTGGCATTCAAATAACTATTTTAAACACGAAGTACAGCTGCATGTCTTTACTGTACAAAATAGAAAATACAATTTCTCACTTGCACTGGCTTTGTGATCTGCAGGAAGGGATGCCAGAGTTTTGATTTCTGTGTCAGTCAACTCCATCAATATAACAGACCCAGAGCTTAGACAAGTGGCAAAAAGACCAAGAAAACCAGGATTCCATGCTACGTTCACTACAGCTTCTGACAGAACAAAATACACAATAAAAAATTAATATGAAGCATAACAAGCGACGTTCAAAAAAATGTTAAGAAAAAACTTCTCTTAAATATCTTGAAAGTTTACAAACATTCACACTTGTTCGTAGTATTAACATAAGGTACATATGTTTTTAACATAATATTATATGTAACATTGCATTAGGTTAGGAGGTGTTAGGTATCTAGATAATTTAAGATGCTTCTCAGTTTGCATCATTACAAATTATAACATAATAATTAATGCTTTTTCTTATAATAACTGAAGCTAACAATGAAAACTGGCCTGAAAATAAACGCAAATGTAGCCAGATTGGTAACTAGTGCACATTGTGCAGTTAAGATGGTAAGCCGGAATACTAACTTTCCTTATAATTAACACTCCAGGGTCAGGTGAGTGCAAAGGTTGACAAAAACGCCAAATAATATGTTTCAGTCACTTGGGCAATATCACATTTTAAAATCAATGACTGTTGGATTGTTCTACATGCTTTTTTTCCGTACAATAATTTACAATTAGGGAAAATGCTATCGGAATGTTTCATTATCACTTCGCTGGGCATCAAGGTGCATTATGTGCACTAAAATAGGAAATTTTACAGGCTACACTATTATTTATCCCACTGAAATGTACCAATGAAAAGTGCATGGGAGTGAAATAATAATTGTACCATTGCAAGCAGCTGATCAAAATCTAGAAGCCATTACAGTCTTTGTTGCGGTTTTCTTACAGCACTAGTGAAAGAAATATTTTTAAGATTTATTTTTTCAATGCCTTCCAAAGTGATAATAACAGTATGATACATTTTATGTTCTTAAGCATAAAAATTATATTTTGGGCCCTTCTCAGAGCTTATTTTAACCTTCACCTAATAGCTTGGGCTAAAATGAGTCTGAGTCAGGCCCAAAACATATTATGCCCATGAACATAAACTCTATTGTTTTATTGTATACAGTACCATGGTTTCAATGAATTATACAATAACATTTACACAATACAATATCAGTCTATCCACACTTTTTGTATTCTTGCTGAGATTCATTTCACCAAACTTGGCACCAGACAGGTCCTGGCAAGAGAGGAAAAGTGGCACATCATAATAATAACATAATTATAAAAGAAACTGTCCAAAAAAGGAAAAGAACTTTTCACCAATCAAATTTTGGTCTGCAAAAAGTACAGTACAAAGGTATAATTGACTGC
>BLAZ01000964.1:277577-280077 GCA_014633955.1 Acropora tenuis
AACAAGACGGTATTTCCAAACAGTGCACAGTTTGCGTGCGACTCTGGGTTTATTTTGAGAGGTTCAAACGTCCGGAACTGTCAAGCTAATGGAACATGGGATGGAATAGAGACTCTGTGTAACGGTAAATTTTGTAAACCTAGGTCGTCCTAGATGATTGGGTAAAGGTCAGTGACCAGAAGGAGCGCCATCAGTCGATGCTTTTTTCATTGATTACATTGCAATGCAACTCATCATTACAAAAAGCAACCCTTTCCATTTCATTGCAACTGGATTATCCAGTTTTTGTTCGTATTGTTGAAACCTTGAGTGATTGTTCATAACAGCAAGAACTTAATGCAATCACCCCATTAACATTTACTGTTCATGACAAAATGTGTTTTTACAGCAATTGATTGTGGTCTGTTGCGGTCTCCAAGAAATGGTAGCGTCTTTGGTTTGAAGACAACTTATCCTAACATGCTGAGATTTGAGTGCGAGGAGGGATTCACCCTGAATGGGTCTCCTGTAAGAAATTGCCGAGCCAATGGAACATGGAGTGGCGAGGACTCGTTTTGTCAAGGTAGCTGTACAGAAACTAATAATAATAAACTAAAGAAAAAAGTAAAGGGAAACAAAGACTTTTCCATATAAGGAAAACATTTAATTTCATCTTCACTTCAGCGAATGACTGTGGGCCGTTGCCAGTTCCAGTAAATGGTACATTATCAGGGAATGCTACAACGTATCCCCACAAAATAAGCTTTAACTGCGACGTTGGATTCATACTTCATGGTTCTCCAATAAGGCAATGTCAACCCAATCAACAATGGAGTGGAAATGGCACATTTTGTGAAGGTAACGAGATTTAAATAGATAAATCAGTTTTGAATTTAACTTAATGCTGAACGCTTTGTTTATTGTTCGATTTATCTGTAGCTGTTGGCTGTGGTGCTATCGGTGTTCCCATTAACGGTTCTTTGAAGGGCAGCAAGACGGTATTTCCAAACAGTATACAGTTTGCATGTGACTATGGATTTATTTTGAGGGGTTCAACTGTCCGCACATGCCAGGCGAATGGGACATGGGATGGAATAGAAACGCATTGTGATGGTGAGTTGCCTGATCAGAGGTATTGGGTACTTTTAGGAGGAGACGAACAATTAATTGACCAAAAGGGCTTTCCATTCATTATGTTTCTTTCGATGTTGTTTGTAGTGAACCTGCACTTTACCCAAAATAGAACTTAGTTATCAAGCTAGAGCAGTTCGTAGACACTTTGTAAAATTATTCTCAAAGTAATAATATAAAGAAAAATTGAATTGTTAGAAATCGTTATTTACAAAGGAGATTAATTCGCCCAGCAACCTCGACGAAAGATTCAGATAGAAAATATTTATTTGATCTGTGCAATTGTACTGTATGTGAGAAAACTTAGGTTAACAACTTATAGAGCCTATGGACAGTGAGGGAACCAACAAATGAAGTGCAAAAGTGTTCATTTGCAAGTCATAGAGACACCTTCGCTTGCACTTATTTCATTGATCTTTTGTTCTATTATTTCATAAGCCGTTGACTGTGGTGTTGTAAAACCACCTTTAAATGGAAGCATATCGGGTGAAATGACAGTATTTCCTCACCTTTTACGAATTCACTGTGATGAGGGTTTTACACTTCTTGGATCTACAAGCAGAAAATGCCAGGCAAATGGAACTTGGAGTGGACGAGATGCTTTTTGTAAAGGTACTTGTGCAGGGATATGTCGAGTCAACTGCTTTAAATGGCACAAAATTAATGGTATTTTTTTTAGACGTTATCTGCGTTAAGGTGGGTTGTTAAGCGTTTGACACCTTTCCCAGTCAAAGATTTATTTTCTAGTTGTCTCTTCTGTCCTCAGATAAGATAGGACGGTTTACTGCATTCTTAGAATACCATTTCAAGTTGGTTAAAATCAAAAATTGAAGTAACTGGAGGAAGCAAAAACTGTAAAGGCTGACAAGAAGTCGTTATTTTCTTTTGAACAATAGCCATCTGCAGTAGCAAACAGTGCAATATCTTTTTTTTTCCTTTAGCCAATGACTGTGGACCTTTACAAATCCCATCCAACGGAACCTTGACGGGCAATTTAACAACCTATCCCAACAAGATGATCTTCACATGCAATGCGGGTTTTATTCTTTATGGATCATCGCAAAGATATTGCCAGTCTGACAGGCGATGGAGCGGAAATGAGACGATTTGTAAAGGTATCAGTTCTTGTTTCTTCAGTCTTTCACTCTGTCAAATTCTCACTAGCTGATTAGATGAATCGAAGTTGGGAAGATAGTAATTGCTTTCTTTGTCGTTCATTTCCCTAGTTAAGTGCTATGGATGATTTTGAACTTTTCCAATCATCTTTAAGTGCCGATCATAAAAGTAAACTGTTACTCTGAAAAACTGGACCATGGCAAATATTGATTACTTTTTCCCTCAGCTAGAAACTGTGGACCACTGCCTGTGCCTAACAATGGTTCTCAAGAAG
>BLAZ01000964.1:305734-308234 GCA_014633955.1 Acropora tenuis
CCCACTTGGCTCCTAAATTTTTCAAAGTTGTAGCCAATTCCAAAATTTGGTCACTTTCTAAAATAAGGTAGTAGAAGGGTTCATTCATACATACAATGCAAAAAGCTACTTGAATTCAAAATGGCATCAAATTTTTCAGTGTTGATTTTTGGAAATAACTTTAACAGAGAAAATTAAAAATATTTATGTTTACATATTGATAGTAATTCACAAGATCTCAAGGTGGGTAGCAGTTACTTCATTAGTTGTCAATTTGGTGGCTAATTTTTAGGTATTGGTCAAGTGGATAATTTATTTGTATTGGCACCTGTGTTAGGCACAATTTCACGCCCTGAAATAAGCAGTGTTTTCATTTCAATAATGAAATGATATTGTAGTTCTGACTTTTTGTGATGTCTTAAATTTTCTTCATGTATTTTTTTTCTTTTCCACTTCAGCTGAAGCTCATCTTTGCTTTGATATTAGTTATAATTCTCATCATCATTATAGGTGAGTTGCATAATTTCATGTTTGCAATTCTGAATACTATTTTTGCTATACTATAGCTGTACCTTATCAAACTTTCGTCCAACTGATAGGAGGGTTTTTTTTTCAAAATTTTATTGTACTAACAATCAGGTATTTTCTAGTAGGCAAGCTTAGCAACTTAATTCCCAAGTGCACCCATAACTTGACAGATCCACGCTAACCATGAGCCAATTGTCATACAATACAATTGTCCAATAATGTCATTAACATTATTATCAAGTTTTAGTTTCTCTACGGAATAAAAGCTCATAGACGAGCGTTTTAATGGCTTCATTGCATCATCAGCGTCTGTCCATAAGATTATGGAACACTTAAGCAAATTGCTAAACGGAGATTTTTTTAGTTTGTCAGCTATGTTTAAAAACAATTTGACATTCAATGTTCCTTGGAGAATGTCTTAAATTCATGTATAAGACTGCAACTGATGTTGTGTAGTTCTGTGGGGCATCAAAGAATAATTTTGTTTATCCTTTGTGAAGAACAGAGGATATTCCTGATGTTGTGGTCTTTCTTATGCAGCCACACTATGTTTTGACCACACAGCTTGTGAATGTCCACTTTACAATAATAATTATAATGCAAAGGTAATAAGGGAATAGTCCCGGGGGGAGGGGGGGTACTGGTATAATTATATGGGCCATTTAGGTATGTGCAGCTGTGAAGGTTGTGGTTTTCAAGCAGTTTGCTCTAGCATGGGGTATATAAATCAATAAATCAGAGCATTTGGGTCTAGGATAGGCTATCATTTTTCACGAAACTGAGCAGTTGGTTGAAGACTTTATCTAGACTAAGGAAACCAGGAATTTACTCTAGTATAGGGTAGCAAAATCCAGCTGAAACTAGCTCTGGTATAGGCTAAGGGTTCCAGAGTCCTAGCGACACATCCCCTCCTAGAAATTCCTAAAGTAACCCCCCCCCCCGGGGGGAATAGTCAAACAAAGGAACCTTGACGGTAAATCCTTGAATAAGACTATTTAGGCATAATATGTATGTACGAAGAAGCAAGTCATTCTTATCGTTTATGGAAAAACTTTCAAAACTCCGTGGTATAGAAAACCTCGTATAAACCACAGCTGTAACCTCGTTTTTGATAGTACTTGGGAATAATTTGTCTCGACTTTGCAAAGTTAGTACTGTTCAGACCTGGATTAATAACTCTTTGTACATTTTAATTTGTTCTATTTGTTCCATTCTCTTTCATTTCAGTTCCAATTGTTGTCAAGAGTAAATCAAATGACCAAAGCAGATGAAAATACATGTATTAAAGTTATATCATACATCCTTTATTTTCTTGTGAAAAGTTTCATCCGATGACAACTCATTTCCAATGAAAGTGTTCCAATACAATTTAGTTTCAGAGTGCGTGTTCCATGAAGTTTGTAAGCTGCGCAACTCTGCTTTCAGTGTGCACTGGAAACATTCATTCGGAGTTGCATTCTAACTAATTGTGGTTAAGTTGTTCGCGGTCCACACACATTTACGCTAGATGCATCTTTATCTTCCATTTTTAATCCTAACGGGAAAGGATCCTTGCCTCCTGTCCCGCACAGTTGCATGACCAAATTCAAGGTGTTTTGCATGCATAGATACTTCTAGGTGTAACCTTAAATCCTCGAAATGGGAACTCGTATTGACATAAACGCTATTCCCACTTTGTTATGTATGGCTGTATTTGATAACAACCCCAAACCTCTTTTTTTATGAATGATGTGTCTGGTGATAATTAATTTTGTCTTCCAGCATTTATTAATTACAGAATTTTGATACAAATTTCTTAGCTTTGAAAAATGATTGAAGGGGATTAGTCATTTTCGTACCAACTATTATGATGTGCATCGTACTAGTAACAACTTCTATTGAACTTAGAGTATCCTGACCAGTTCAAGAAAGGGAAACAACGTGTTTTTTTGCCCTGGTGAACAAGAAACCTGGCCAAACAAAAAATTGTTGCTTTACCGCACCGTTGGTCAAC
>BLAZ01000964.1:327418-337418 GCA_014633955.1 Acropora tenuis
AATTCGTATCTCCTTTTTTTTTTTTTTTTTACTTTTGCTTTTATAACGGCGTTGTATGCTTGTCACCTTTTTACTACCTAACTTTTTGCGCCTGCTAGGAATTTCCGAATTACCGACGCGTTTTGTTGCTTTCTATCCCATGGGTTGGGAGAGTGGGTGAGGTTGAATTTGTGCTGCTTTTCAAAAATGAGACAGGAGCCCGTTTGATTTTATTCAGATGGTTTGGTCGCAATAAGTTTATTATAAATTATAAATAAACTCTTTCGACAATAAGTTAGTCTCAATAACGGTTCGTATCAAAGCGTTTCGGGAGTTTTTGGGATGACTACAATCCTGTAAGTTGGTCTCACGCTTTCAAATAATTTAATAATAGCGTAAGTGAAAGAACTGCAGGTATCAATCAGGAAGTCAAGACAAAAGAGAATAAAGAAGCCAAAACAAGAATTGAAGTTATTCATGCATGAAAGCAAAAAAAGAACTGAGAAGTTTAAAAAAATCACCGGATGTAACCAAGAGCAGAACTCGAAGGTGCAACTAAGATCTACTTCTGAGGGATCAAAAGGCTACGAAATGGTCTTCAGTGGAAGAAAATAACTGAAGAAGGATGAAGTTATCAGAAAGAAGCAGATAATTTGTCCAAGAGTTAAGCTCGATGATGTATTCCTCTTATATGATTTCACAGCACAGTTTTCCTCCATTCCCTGCGCAAAATTGGCCAAATCAGATTGTTTTTCACTCTCCCTCAGGCCCTTGCGGTTATCATTATTTTACAGCGTCACTCATCTGTTTCCACCTCACTCTCGTCCTCTCCCTGTAATGTCATCACAGCATACTCACCACTTCAGTTATACTCCTAAAATTTGCAACTCACTCAAGTTCCTGTTTCTTCGTTTTCGGTTTTAGCCTTTCCTATCTTGCCTTCCCCTTACTCTTTGACTCGTTTTTCTGCATTTTCAGACAAAATAAGAACTTTTTGGTCTGCAAGTTGGTCCATTAACTATATTAGAAGCAAGTTCTCTATCAAACGCCTCCTTTATAAAACCCCTTCTCTTCTTTACTTCACAATTCATTCTCTTGCTTATACTTGTCGCTTGCTTTTGATTAAATTGATTTCCATCTCTTCTCCATTTGAATTTCTGCATTCTTATACTGATCTCTTCCAACTGAGAAACCCTTCAATGACCTTATTATTACATCAAATTAAATTTCCGCTCCTCATAGCCTTAAGAGGATTTTTCTATCGTTGCCCTCTGAACCAGTCGATGCAAGTTAGCCAACCAACCCTTTCCGCAACTAATGATTTCTGTTACGATTCATCGCTATCATTAGCATTCATACCATAATCAGCATATCAGCATATTATTATTATCATCATGATTATTGTTAATACCTGTTTAATTATATTTTCGATGTAGTTACTACTAAGACGTCGGACTGCAATTGATACGCATTCAGTTCCTTAAGACATGTACTCAATCGACATCTCGAGATTCCTTTCGAACGACTCCAACCGGTTCAAATCTTAGTCTACATTTAATTCGATTCTCTTTGGTCATCATTCGGGTCCTCGCATTGAGCCTTTTTCGTTACGTTTATTCTCTGCTGCGATTATTAGTTCCATTGATATCATTCCGGGATCTTTCGTCAGTCATCTCATTACCATCATTCCCTGCATATTGCCTCTAATTATAGACAAAACATCAAATGATATCGATACAAATGCACAATAACCGATCATTTTCCCATGTTATTTTAAGATGACCCGTCTAATCGACTTGTCGTTTTTTTTCTTCATTCGTAAAAGATTAACATAGTCCCTGCTTCCGTTCGCTATTAAAACTTCGAATCCGGTCGACGTTCTTTCGAAGATGCAATTATTACATCCGATTTTCGATCTTCTTAGAATTCGTAAAGTTAACTTATTTCCGCAGTGATTAATATCTGATTTCGTGATACATCTAATAACAATTTTCTTCGTTCGAAATCCATTATCGAAGCATATTAAGGGTAACCCTAATCGATACCTTCACCCAAACAATCACCGCACCTATCGATGAGTGCCTCATGCATACCAAACTAATCTGGAATATTATTTCAACATCTATTAACAGATTGCGAATCATCTCAATGATAATTTAATTGAGTCGAATTTAATCCACAGACGTCCGTCTTTTCCATTCACATGGACACCGTTTGATTTAATCGAATTACCAATATCAGATATGTTTTAGTCAAGTACTTCATCTACGACTGCTTATACCTATTGTCCTTAAAACTTCGCACAACTATTGCATCCGATAAATTTGATAAACTCGATCTTAATTCAAATGTACAATACTTTAGTACTTAGACCACATCTTATACCATCGCTACATTTTAAGTTTGGAGCAAGGTTACCCTTAGACTAGTTGCTACACACATGCGTAACCGCAACCTCTCATGCAGACAAGCTAATTCCACAGCGCCACTTCAGTTAAGTAGCCTTCAATGCCAATCACGCGAAGCAAAAAGCACACTGGAGCAAATATTCCCTTACTTGCTTGGAAAATAACATGAAAGCAAGGCTGAACCTATTCTTTTGTCGTTGATGGTTTCCCTTCACGCTCAACATCTCCGTAACCCTTTGCATGCTACAGTACAAACCTGGCAATGTGTGTGGCGAATGAATATTCTCTCTTAACTCCTTTTGCAAATTCTGGAATGTCATGTTCACTTATCGTATCAGTTCTGTTTCCATCCCTTCAGTTAAATGACTTGAAACCCAAGCTGGTCCTCTTTGCATTTTCTTCTTTCTCACTTGGGTCCTTGAAGACTTAATTGCATTTCTTGTTTTCTTTATTCTTAGCATATATTCCGCTTCTTTCAATGGTTTACTTGAAACTTAGGAACCATTTGACCTTCCTCTCGTTGGTTTGTTTGTTTTGTCTTCGTTGTGTGTGCGTGTTCGTCATTACTATGTGCCGTGGAGTGAGAGAGCTCGTGCGCTTCGCCCGCAGTAGTGCAAGCGCGCATGTACCAATGCAAGCATTACTTTCCTAGTAGTAACTATTTTAGAATGATTCTACTCTACTTTTGATCTTGTGAAAGTTGTTTAGTTTTTTGGCAGGTTATCAACAAAGAAAATGACTCTTGACCGTTCAGTTGTTGTTCACCGCGTATGAATTAAAAATAAAGGTAAGGCAGTTCTTAATGTTAGAAGTTTGTAACGGCAAAAGCAATTTACGATACCAACATCACCTTCTAAGAAAACAAATCACTTAACTATATCCATCCGAACTCCAGTATGCTAATAAGATAGAATGACTAAACATTTGAACCAAAGAATACTTTTCTCTAGGTTTAAAGAAGAAAAATGACTTTGCTGCTAAATGAATAAATAAGAAGAAGCTTCTCACAGCTGAATGCTTTGGAGAGGTGCCTAAGGTGAGTTCTCGATAGTACGTCACTCTAACGAGCTCATTAATCAATTTCGTGAACAATGTTTGAATATTTCACTGTTCTGCCTTTGTTAGAGTTTTGTAACATAAAAAGGGCAATAATTTGAGAGCTAGAGTTTTCATAAACAACCCGTTTCTTCATTGCATACTGTAAATTATGTTCATTCCTTTTAACGATTTTTTCCCTTTCAAAAGAAGAAAGATTGGATGCTGAGTTAGTGATTTGCTATTTTCGTGTTGATGAGGAAAGAAAGATCTCTTGGTTCTCTCAGGTAGGAAAGCTATTCATACTTCAAACTTTATTATTATTACTACCTGCCTGGTTAAATTCCTCTTAGCGTTGACAGAACGCACACTATTTTTTCGTTCCCGCCGGTTTTACGATATTCCACGGGTATTGATCGCAGATACTAGGTCATTCCAGGCTTCGGCCGCCATCTTGGACTATTTGACATACTTAGCCTTGATACCTTGCTGGTATCGAATCGATGCTAGGCAAGATGAATTTAGATCTACTTTATGGTGAATTTCAAAGGTTCGAGGCTGTAGTAGGTGGTCAGCAAAAAAAAAACGCAAGTACCAGTTCTAAAGCAACAAAACACATCGAAGGCACTTTTCTAACCTCTGATTATTACTAGTTTCATAAGCATGTTAATTCTAATAGACTCTACCGATAAAGGCAAACTGCTAAAACTTTCCTCTTTCAAGTAGACTTTCCTCTTCTTGCCAAGAATGAAGAGTAAATAAAAGTAAAATACTCGTTCTATTCATCAAAAAGACTGCGTGCGAGTACAAATTTTGTAAAGAAAAACCCTCATGAATATGATGTCAATACTTGCAAAACTAAAAGTCTTGTATCGGAAATTATAGGAATGATCCAAGAAGGAACCTTCAGTTTCAACGCTAGCCTACCCTCTTTACATCCTTGGTACCCAAGATGACGACCACAAAGCTGTAATCTGAGCAATTTTCCCATTCAACTGATCATTTGAACCAGAAGAGATAATCGGAGGTGTTCGTTTAGTTTTTGACTGATATAGAATAGTCTATGAAGACGCGAACAGTTACTGTTCTGATTTCTTGTCATTGATATAGTGGTACTGAGTGCTTGAAAAACAAATTGCGAAAAATTTAAGGCCGATATCTCAAATATTGAGGGTGAATTTTTAATACCCAGATATTAAAATACAAACTAAACAAAACTAAACTGGATAACTAACTGGTAAATCAATAATAACTAATTAGTATCATGCTATGTAGGGATCATTTAGTATGTCAACACAAGTAACCTTGTACTGGGTGAATAGATCATTAGACGACGCTAAGGCACATGAATCTGATCATACTATACATTCTGGTGAACAAATACAAAATAATCATAACGGGTGGTATGCATGCAAGCGTGCGTTAACTAGATCTACAAGACTTTCGTGGGAAATGATAATTATGTTCTTGGCGCTTAACAATGGTATTGTAACTAAGAAGTAACAAAGAATTATGAAATACTTTAAACTAATTAGCATTGAAACTGTAAAATTTTATGTGCAAGCTTTATATTACCAGAAAATAACCAACAGGTACATATCATATCATATATAGAATTTCGTTAGCATACCATATGAAGATGTGCACCCACTATAAAATTATTGAAGGTAAATAAAACTAGCTCATGGAGCAACGTAAAATAATTACGAACGCGTTGGTAAAAAAACTAGCGAAAGGTGTTGTGACAATGCACAGGCGTTACTAAATAGCTGATATATATCTTTGTTTAAGATATTTATGAGGTTTAGGATACCATATACCATTGTGTCCGCGCATAAAAAAAATGATTTCAATATAGTTAAGCAAAACCAGTAATATTACATGATACAATAGTAAGATGTGTTACTTGAAAATAACTGATAAATAAGTATACGCTTTCACCTTGAAATATGATGATAACAGCCATACTTATTAGAAAATTACGGTATTACAACATATGGAGATGTGTTCGTTGATATGTAACTGAGTCAGTATGTGAAGCTTTAATATTATCAGATACGTTTATGTGCGTTAAAAAAAATGGTATTAGTACCATTATAGTTGTACAATGTGAGTGCACCTACTTTGGTAAAAAAATAACTTCAATAGAGACCGGAATTATTACACGATTTTTTAATGATGCGACTTTTCTAGTGAATGACAAAGACTTAGCCAAACTGATATTTTGAGTATTATTAAGATGGTGGTGCAATATTATGAATATTCATCTCATAAGTTGAGGCAGAGACTTCGTATGCAACGACACAAAATGTTTATGATACGTATGAGATGTTACGGCGCGTTTGGGTTAGTAAGTAAATAGTTAAGATGAACATGGGTTAATACGCGCGCAGTAACTGATAAGTAACTGAGTAAAGGTCTTTCTAATCGATTCAATGGTTTCTACGCGAACATGATAGAAGACGTTTTTAAGAAGATTAATATTTCGCTGATAATTCGAGCACGTTGGCAAATAACTGATTTCATAAGTTATTATTTATTTTATGTATCAGATATGATGGTGTGAATATTAATCATACAATTATCTATCTAGAGGGTTTTAATTAAGTAAAATAATGCGCGCCACTTAGCACTTTTTTTCTTAAGCAACGTAGTACAAATTAACCACATCATAATTGATGATAAAATGATGTGAACTTGGTATTAAATAACCGACCAAAGTAACAAAGTTTAGAAGCATACGAAAATATCCGATAGAGTATTGGGAACATGCGCTCTATTTAAACGGTTTAAGGCTATCTATATCATCCGGTGCTATAGATATCTCATTTAAAAGCTACTGACAGGTTTTCTTCAATATATAGGGATGTGAGAAAGTCAGTAGGTGACTGATTTTAATAAGGTTTACGATACTTAACCGCGGTGCGTGCTTTTGTAAATGATATATTATACAATATCTGCTCTTGGTAAATACCTCACTATGATCAGGCATATACTTTAAAATATGAAGGTGCGAGCCAACGAGAAAATATTATAACTCAATAACTTTCCCGTAATAGAGGATATTTTGGTTAGTGCACGTTAACAACTGATATGGTAAACTTGTAGAGGCATATAACACGTTGCTGCGAACCATGCTACTACTGAATGATATAATGATGATATGATTGATAGAGAGGAGGCTTGTACTATGGTGCAAAGGAGTATGTCAAACAACTAACAACAAGCTGAGAAGCTAAGATAAAATATGATCTTGTGCGCGTGTTACGAAACAATGCAACTTAAGCATAAGTTATGGTACGATATGGTAGTGGCACCAATTCATTAGATACCTGTATACAAATATTTAAACAATCTTAGCAAACAAGATTAAAGTATAAAAGGTAAGCTTCAAAAAATGAAAGTAAACAACAAGGCCAGAGTCAAAATTCACCCTCAATATAAACTACAGAAAAAAATTTCCCCACCAAGCAACTGGATGTACAAGGTTTTTTTACCCAGCTGTTCATCCGCAAATTTCTCTTTCACTTATTCGAAGTTCGTGCTTAATTTGTCAACTTAAAGCACAATTCATGTTTAACCGCTTGAGCGTAGATTTAGTTAAGGATTATATTTGCGTTATACACATCCTGTATTTAATTTACTTAATCTATTTACTTATGGCTAGCCTGTACTCTATTTAAGCTTCATTAATATTTCCTACTTTCTTTGTAAATATTCATGTAATAAGAGTACAATTAGAGGATGTTGTTTTTGATGGAAATTGTGCATTTAAAGTTTGAGACAATTTTGTAATTTACAGCTTTTGGGAAAAATGTAAATAAAAATTGTCACATCGATTTTTATCCGAGTATCAAACTGAGTTCTTTATAGCGTTTCAAAAACCTTCATTGAAATGTGCGTATGAAAGTGAAAGGTCGTTTCTTGAGAGATAAAGATCCGCACCAGTGTAGAAAATGGGTTTCCAGGCTGCAATGCCCCAATGAGAGCAATTTGCCCCTAGTTGTATTCGAGCTTTCCCATGTCAAGGGAAACGCTATTATTTACTGAAGTGTGCATTTGACTGCAATGACTGAAAAGAAGGAAGAAATTTCCATCTGCAACAATTATTTTTTTACGGAGAAGAAAGAAGCATGAACAACGTTTTAATCCTCAATACTTCAGTTGATAAACTTGTTAATTTATGGCACTCTTTATAATCTTTAGAAAGTAGCCCACATAAAAGTAACAAGTAAATTACTCTAAGATGAAAGTCTTAGTTGGCGTCATTTTTGAATAATTGGGTATCACCTCGTATATTATTCTCTCGGTACTACGTGTGTTGTGATTGGTTGATTTAGCGGTCTGTATTTTAAAGTACGGACCGCTTAACTTGGTGTGCTATCCAGCTCGATTCAATTTCCTAGATAAAAACACCTTAATAAGCTCGTTTTCTCGTTCCGTTGCGGAACCTTGTTTTTCCACTTTAATTAATGACCCCCGTGCTTAGCATGCACTAAACGGGCCATCAATTGAAGTGGAAAATACGCGGTCTGTAACATAAAGTACGAGGATAGAAAGAGGTATTTACGAGGGACCTGATAATGTAGCAAGGTGGGCATAAATGAATACATAGCAGCAGCCAAGCCATCATATAAATCGATTCGTATTGCTCCATGATCCATAATGAAACTTAATTAAGCTATGAACATTGGTAATTAGGCATTGTTTACATTTTCTACAAAATGAAGTGTGCCAAGTTATTGAAAGAGTCGGAACCCGCACAAGAAAGCGAGAATTACCTGGGGTGTCCTCGGTATCTTTATCTCCTGATGAGGTGACCGGCGGTACGTCCCAGACATCGTCATTACCACTATTCTGATCGATCGGGGGATCCAACAGACTCCCGTAAAAGCTCTGAATAGTCATCTCATCGGTTTTGATGATAAAAAGAGAAGCAATGAGGAGAGTAAGTCCAATCACGGCATTCATGGCTCAAATGATCTGGCGTGGTGTTTGAGAGATACTGAGTGTGCAACTTGACATCCAACCTTGCAATAAACAGCTTTGTCGAAAAAATGTCTTACATATAAATGAATCAACACGATAGGTATTTAATTCCATTGACACTTGAATGATAACCGGACAAAGCCAATTGATACCGTTACCGGTTGTCGCATTAAGTTTTTCTTTTTTTAAGTTAATGTATTGTTGGCGCGCTAAAAGCAGAAGGTTTAGCAAGCATAATAGCATTTTTGCAAGCATAATCTATGAAAACTAAGGTTTGTTTGCAGCAAAAATTGATGAGCTGCGTATGATTAAATCTAAAAATATCGTTGTGCTCAAAAGCGATGGTTCAAAATTGTATACACTGAAACTGAACAAAGCTCTGGTCAGCACATTTGAGAAGTCTTGTAAAAATCGGTATTTTTTCAGGGATTTTATGGTCTTAGCGTGCAAGTGATCCTGTTTTGAAACGCAAGAACATTCACCCACAAGAACTTCGGAAATGACGAAAATCCCTAGATGACAGGCGTTAACGCTGCCAAGGGCTGACGACACGATTTTTTCCAGAAACTTCCATCTTAATTCATCTGTCCGTTGTAATTGGTCTGTTCACATTTTTGGTAATGCTAGCGCTTTCTTCGATTGCATTCTTATTTCGGCCGAGCAGAACTCTCACGAATTGAAGGTACTTTTTTTCCTTGTTCCTTTCAATGTCATTCAAAAGCAACTTTTTCCGCTCTAAATGAGATACGAAATAATCCTTTTCCCCCGCCTTTTTATTTTTTACCGCTAATTCCCATCCGCTTGTAGCAATAAGGCTGAAGAGGTCAAATTGTCAAGTCGTCAAAAAATTGTTGAACGAATTTCTTGAGATTTTTAAAACAATTACAGAGAAAATGGCTTCAACTTTTCCCAGATTCCGGCGCTATGTATAATACTTTTCCTGATTTAATGCTCCATCTGTCACGAAAAATTTTCGGCCCTAGAAATATGAATATTTTTGTGTTTAATGAATTTTGCATGACTCTTTAAAGGACTTCGTTTATGCATGCGAGGAAATTAATCTGCTTAACCGGTAATGTACTCTGAAGCAGTTTATCAGTCAATGTTAATCACGTATCCTCTTATCAAAAAAACTGGTCTGCATGACAACTTTGAGAGGTATGCCCTCGTGAGTTGCGCACTTTCTTTTTCATTAGTTAGATTCAATAATCGCCAAGGAAGTGGGTAGAAGGGCTTGGTTTTCTATCTCATTGTGTTTTGCCCAAATTCAACCGTAGCTTTGGCTGGTTCAGGAGATCGCAAACAAGATTTGGTGCCGCTGGCCCGGACTGGACAAAGCGTATGTCATGCATAGAGAAAGAATGTGTCCGGGTACGAAATGTGTCCCTATTCAGGTGGAAAAAGATCTGAGGTTATGCCCGGGTAATTTGGTTGTCAGACCCTTTTTCACTCGAGGATACGCAAAGCGTAGAAACGAGGTATTGTGTAGGAGCTACCAACGATGCTTCTCAAAGGTATACATATTTTGTGATTAGTCGGCCTCAAACGAGGGCACTCGAAATTTTTTGTGGGTCGATCGTTCTCGAAGG
>BLAZ01000964.1:409999-412499 GCA_014633955.1 Acropora tenuis
TCCAAACTAAGTCTATGTCACGGCATTTCTACAGACTGATCTATTTTTAATATACCTTTTCTTTTGTGAAAGAAAGGCAGCTGCGGTCCCGTGACACAATGACGTCAATTAGTTTCTTGTGACTCCCACAGGAGTCTAATTCCCGGGAAATGCGATCTAAAAATAAATCGGTGTACGGAAACGCCGTGACAGGAAAATAGTGGAGTTGCATGCTCTTACTCATTGGCTCCTGGTTATCACCAGAAGCGCGTTGTCCCCCAGGGAACACATTGACCAAGTAAACAACCAATCGTGATTCGACTTTATTTTCCCTGCACGTTGTCAACCATTTTAATCCTACTCTTTTTCTTAGCTAAGAAGAATGAAATGGTCAATTCCTGGAAAAAAAAAAAACTCCTGTTGCGACGTTTTAGGAGTGTAGTTAGGAAGCAAAGACTGCGAAGCGTTGGCCCTTGCTTCCTCAGAGTTGGAAAAGTCAGCTATTCTTGCCTTCGTTTAAACGATGTTAATTCGATTTTCGCATCTCGTTTGATAAAACCTGAGCGTTCGTGAAGTAAAGAAGTGCCTGTGTCACTTAATTGTGATATCTTCATGCTCCCATGGCGTTCAAGACCAAATAAATGCGTTATTTGCGATGTTCTTCTAATGCTAATCTTTCAGCATGTTGACGCACTAAGTTTTCCTTTCCTGGCGATATGTAAACACATACATTTTACCCAATGTATTTGACCCAAACTTTTACCCAATTAAAAGTAAATTTACTTTTAAAAGTAAATCGCTACTTTTAAAAGTAAAATGTAAATTTAAAAGTAAACTTTTTTAAAAGTAAATTTACTTTTACCCAATGTAATTGACCCAAACTTTTCATCACAGTGATCACATGTGAGGATCCAGGAACCCCACAAAATGGCTGGAAAAAGAAAGGTAGCCGCTACACATTTGATGGAGTCGTGCGATTTAAGTGCGACACTAACTATACTTTAATCGGCAAAAAGAAAATAAAATGCCAGGAAAACAAAGAATGGACAGGCAGCATTCCGAAATGTCAGGGTAAGTGCAAATAAAGTTATGCATTCTTTGTCAGAAAATAATAAAAAAAAAGTGAAAAAAATAAAATTGTATTTTGCGGGAAAACAGACATTCATTCGTAATATGATCTGTGGCGAAATTTCCGAACAACAGAAATTTAGATTCTTCCAGCTTATGTTCAGGGCCTCCGGGCTGCACTCCTAATACGCCGTAATGAGGTCGGAGATAACTTGAACCTACAACTTCATACTTACAAGATTCTAGTGCAGATTCTTACAAGATTCTAATTGAGGCTTAAAAAAACATCAAGCCAAACTCTTAAAAAAAAATCCATCGCTTCTCAGTGGTAAAAAGATCTTTGCAGGGACGTAGATAAATCGAAGCTAGTGCTTCATGTTAGGATTCTCTCCTTGTGCCACTGCTCATTAATATGATCCGGTGTATGAATTTCTATTCTAGTCATCATGATAATGAAGCGGGTTGAACCAAAATGACCTGTATATAATTGATAGATTAGTTAATTCAAATTATTTGTCATTATGTAATGATTTTCCAATTTCTTTCTGTGTATGTAAAAGCACCATGTTCTCATCCTGGTCAACCAAAGCACGGAAGAATCTTTGGAGACAATTTGAAGCATAATTCGACCCTGAAAATTGAATGCAATACAGGCTACGTCGTGAACGGTTCTACAGCTATAAGATGTACCGATGGGAAGTGGAACACCACGGTGCCAACTTGCAGTGAGCAGTGAATTTAGTTTTACCGTTCTGTAGTTAATAATTAGAAGAATTGTCCAAGATTTAAACCGACATAATGAGATGCCCTCCTTTTTTGTGTACAAGTCAAAAAAGTATCTCTCTGACGCAAGCCATAACCAAAGACCTGACCAAAGGGAAGTAAATGAAGTTCCTTGTCTTGAGGTCACACAAAATGACTCATTCACTTCAATCTGATTGTGCATCTGTAGATGATCATCTGTATTGGGGTATTTCAGTTAAGCAACGTCTTTTCCGTCACTTTTTAAACACATAATGCACATTGAAACTGCAAACATTTTCAGAATACCTACAAGTCTATACACCTCTGCTAAATTTACTCATTGCATTTGTTCAAATCTCCAAGGTTGTGGTGACGGCATTCCACTGGGAATGGGCAATGGATACATCCTGGATGATACCATTACAAGCTCTTCTGAAACGCAGCAGAATCCTGCTCACTTAGGCCGCTTGGGCGGAAGTTCTTATTGGTGTTCTGACGTAGAGAGTAAAAGTCACCTGGAGATAAGTCTTCCGAAGAAACAAAGGATTAGTAGTGCAGTTGTTGATGTCGTTGACGGTCAACATATAAGAGGTGTTGCTCTGCTCGCTAAATGTGCAGTCACATGGGATCCCCTTACTTTCGAAAAGGTAATGACTTTGCTTCGTACTTTTTGAATCCTGGCCGAGTCTTTGTGGCCAATATGCTGTGA
>BLAZ01000964.1:458680-463680 GCA_014633955.1 Acropora tenuis
TGATCTATTTTTAACTAAAAAGTCTTGTATGAACTCACTACCTTTGTATTTGCCGGCAATGAGTTAGCTGGCTCTTTTAAAGCCTCATAGTGATCCTGCCGTTGTAATACGTGTCTACGAATGATGCCATACTACGTACTCAATACCCGGCCGCCCCCACGACCTCCAGCAAGTTTGTGTAGACATGATTCAATCAATGCACTAATTTGGTAAGTGCTTGGTGTCGAAGCACAAAATACCCGCCACTATACAAACTGGTAGTCCTTAAAATAGCCATCCAGGGAAGTTTTAGGACAAATAGTGTACAAAGGTCTTACCAACGGCATAAATTTCGAAGCTATAGATTTCCCGGAGCACTTTTGCTATCTTATTCGGGGAACCACCAATGTTGGATTTTCCGTCGGTAATCAACATCAATGTCTTATGACTACCTCTTCGTGCCATTGGTGTCACTGCTGTTTGGACTAATTCCAGAGCCATAGAGGTAGCTGTGCCCCCTCCCCTGTATCTTACATCATCGATGGTTTTTGAAGTTTCTTCTAGTGTACTCACCCTGGCATCTTCCAAGTTAACTGAAGCTCAGCCTTGTGCCAAAAGTAACCAATGCTGCTCGGGTTCCTCCAACTCTACAAATTATTGTTAACCCAAACAATAGAAACTATATGATTATAATTTTTACTAAGCTTTGTATACATAGAGTAGCAAAGTTTTATATTTTGAGCAACTTTTCTTATAAGGGAAGGTTTTTGGCTTTTCCGAAGTGTGTCAGACTGCAATGACCACCACGAATTGCACGAAATATTAGACACCGTTATGTTAAATGATGTTTTATCCTACCTATTACTTTTTCCTATCGTTTTAACCAATTCTCTCAAATTTTTTCCTCCCTAAAATCAGGTTGGTTTCACACTGCCTGAAGAGTCGAGTACAATTACAAGTTCAAGTCCCCCTTTGACGTTTAAATTGATGAATCTTCCTCTTGTATCCACGCCTGAGGGCATCCTGTCTCGTTTTCTTTGTTAGAAGCGTATTCCAGTAAGTTGTCAATCACATTTTTGCGCAAATTGTAAGCAGTTGTACTGTCTTGTTGGAAACGGTCTTCAAATTCATCTGTATCGTGGTGATAAAAAAAAAAAATTATCGACTGTTATGAGTGTCACAAAGATGAAAATCAAAAGGGAAATTTCTCACCATTTGGCACCACACAAGAGCTAGACATAACAAAAGGAACAGGATGCTTGCGAACTATAAACGATGTCCTGTGGGACAATCGCTGTTGTTGGCCATTCTTGACGCGGCCTCATCAGAGAAGTAGCCCAGAGAGGCGGCCAGCAAAGGTCCTTAAATGTAGAGCAAAGACGAAAGAAGAGCAAGGCCAGGGTCATCAGCACCAACAAGACTGCGCCGCCTACCCACTTCTTGCTTCCTTACCCGGATTGGCCTTACCAGTCATCTCCAAGAACGTCGTAGCAAATATAACTCCAAGTACAATCTTGGACTAAACTCTTGGGAGAGACTTTCACATCCTTTCACAGGTAGTCACAGGAAAGGGTGTTTTCCCCGTTCTCCTTCACATCAATGTTGGTAATGTGATTTCCAAATCCAGTGCTAAATGAGTTATTATCACATAGACGAAAAGTGATTCTATATTCCAAAGTGGTATGTCTTGTTTTCATAACACGTTTTGTAATGATAATCTACGATTTCGAAGGACTAAGAACAATAACATAAAGAAATGCATTGTTTCTTTATCAAATTGATGATGTTCAAAAGGGCTCACCGTTAAATGCAAATTGATTACACTCAAGATGATTTTGTCAACCTTTGCATAATGCCTCTTTGCCACTCCAAGTGCCGTTTCTGGTGCATTCTCTCTTTGCTGAGCCTTTGAGCACATATCCGTCGTCACGCTCAGAAGTAACTTCATCTCTGTAATTGCACGTTACCGTACTTGCGCCAGTTTATAGGGATACCCAGAACTGTACATTCAGTACAGAATAAATAGACAGAGAGGTAAAGAAATACCTAACATAGAAACTTGTGAATTTATTAAACGCTATTTAAGTCGATTTCCTTCCACAATTTACAACTGCATGAAGTCAAATTAACACCCCACTGCTTTCTTAGAATCAGGAATTCTTCATCTACTTTATTAAAATTAAATTAAATAGAATCAGTTTCCAAGAGTATCTCCTATGCCTTGTGAGATGAGAGCTCCAGTCTTAGATTTGCTATTTGCCGTTAGTGGATTTATTTTAAATTTATTATTCGACTTCTAGCCGTGCAACGTACACGTTTTGCATTTACAAGGTTACTTTCATAAAGTGCATGCCTTTAAACATTTAATTTCACTTACTGCCGTCCGGACAGGTTGTCAATGATCCACTCCATTCTTTATTTTCCTAGCAAGTTCTTTCTCTTGAACCATGCCGGTTCAAAGCCAAAGTGACAGGAGAATCGCACCCCGTTGCCAATTCCAAAAGAACCAAATCGATCGCCATTTTCTGGTCTCCCTGGATCTGGGCATCGTTTTTCTGTAATGTATCACCATTTAATGAAATAATTTGGATAGTGCGCGCGTTCCGATTGATTAATAGAAGTGTCAATATCAGGGTACCTTCGTCATGATCATTTGCCACAACATAAGATCTTTAACCCCCACGACTACGTCCCGTCGGACGAAGTAGCTCTGTCGTTTGGCCAACGATGATTTACTGAGGAGGTCGTAGGTATAATTACCACCCTGGAGGTCTTCCCTTTGCCTATCCTCTACAACCAAGTAAGCCGTAGTAGTACACGAGAAATAAAATTAGATAATACCGCGTCCATTGGTAGAATTCCCAAATTCCAATGCAATTTCAAAGCAAGGTTTCTGGTTTATGGACTTCTGACAAAACTGTCGGACTTTCCTCAACACGGACACAATGATATCCTCGCACAATTTCGGCGAGAAACGAAGAAACCGAGCGCGCAGAATATGCGGAGACGCGGAGGGCGGAGGGCACGATACGTGAAGGGACAACGTCGTTCCCAGGGCTTTTCTCCGCCAAGGAGAAGATGGGCCAGAAAAGTCCTGGGAACGGAGTTGCGAAAACCTCCTAGTCTCGCGCGTGCGCTTCTATTTCGCCCAGTCGTTTGTATTTCGCCGAAATCAGAGACTACTCGAAGACAGAGGTTTTCATCTTCTGTAGTTCGATATTCAGTTCCTTTAGATAGTGCTAATGAAAATGTGCCACTAGCCTCGAATCTTTTTTTTATAGCGCTTTTGAAAAAGTAAACGATAACTTTTCGTTAAATATTTAACAAAAAGGGTTTCAACTCAGGAAGTAAAACACTTTATTGAAAATGATCATATTGGGTGATTGGAGTCCTGAGAAGGACTGTTTTTGGCGACTGACTTTCGACAACCTGTGCGGAAGTCATCTTCAAAGTGTCTTGACTATCCAAACAAAAATCTCCTAAAAATGTGCTCAACAACGGCTAGTCTCCAACTCACTTGTGGCCGTCTCATCGCTTTGAATATAATTATAGCAACAATTGTTAAAATAATCGGAAAGGAAGGGCGATATCCTATCATCCTTCTCTTTCCACATTGCTCATTAATCGTTGGTCTCCACAGTTTTGATTACAGTGGTTCAATATAATACCTCGTTTAAGACAATCAGAGGAAAGGGAATTACGTTGGATTTGAGGAGCATGTATGACAATGTAAGAGGCTGTGACATTTTTATATTGAATCATAACTTTGATAAATGCCATTTCCATTGGCGGTTTCATCATTCCTTTTAAACCCTCCCAACAGGCTCGAGATCGTTTAAGATCTATCTATACATTCATTCTTTGTTAAGTACACCTTTGCAAAATAATCCGTTTTTCAAAGGAATGTTAAAAACGATATCACACCCGATGATACAAGCTATCGAGTGGGATTAAATGATAACACGGATGGTTCATGTTTTCCATATAAGAAACGCTATAAAAAGACCTTATTGAGCTAAATCTTCGTTATGTTAAGTAGCAATTTCGCAGTTGTGTTTCAGCTCATGTATTATTTCCAGACTACTCCTCAGCACGAGAAAAAATGAGACTTAAAAAGTGGAAATTTGCCAATTTCTAGTTCGCACACAATCTTGCATAGAGCAATTGTTTTAGCGGAAGTTGGGTCACAGGATCATTTTTTTTTTTTGTTCGACCGCATGCGTCAGAAAGATTATGTGACTGATTTCTTCTCATGTACTGACCCACCAAATTGCCCTGCACCTGTTCTCTGTATGGAACATATTTAAGCCTTTTTTGTACAACTAAGCTGCTTTATCATCGAAACACTAAAATACACTGGTATAGAAAGTAACTTTCGTCAGGAAATGGAAAACCAACGAAGTTTTAGTGCTCTGGCTTTGGCTTGCACAAAATGCTTCTCCTTGAAAAGTCTTTGCTGTGCCGGTTTTCCCATAATGAGATAGTTGATGCCATTGCAGAGACTAAAAATGTCTGAGTCTAGTAATCACATGAATCAAGAAATGATTTCAATCATGATTTTATCGTATCTATAAAATGTTGTTTTAATAGCAATCAATTTCGTTCTCTGACAAGATTGTGTCACATATGCCTCCAAAACTTACTGAAATATTCTCCTTTCTACGTATGAAAGTATTCAGAACAACAACTTACAAAAGTTAGCACTGAAGTATACTATATTTAACATTTTTCGTGATTTCGATTTTATTTTTGTCTCTAGACTTGTTAATGCTCACTGCACCGTGCATTGTGATACCTTTTACTGATCAGTGATTAACGGCTTCGTTTATTGTTGACGACAAGACGAGTCTCCGATCAGAAATGTACAAGTTCAACCTGGCATATTAACTTTGCCCACTGGGGCAGCTTAAAATGCCCATGTGATTTAACGCAAAGTTATATCACCTACCTTTTCATAATTTTGTAGGTTGTAATTAGCTACCTTTTTCCTTCCTTCTATGCATATGTTCCTCTTTTGTGTG
>BLAZ01000964.1:535545-540545 GCA_014633955.1 Acropora tenuis
ATCTCAACCTGACTTCGAGGGTTTTCTCTGGGCTCTCTGGTTTCCTCCCTCCTCAAAATCGACTCCCGGTCTAATCCATCTGGCTGTGGTGCTGTGCTCCGAGGTCATACATAGATCGTGTTCAGGGCTCGAACGCCTAGCCGGCAGCTCATCTCCTTCAGTGCAACCTCGTTGACCTGCACACTTCGCAATTCAGTCTACGACTGGAAGAAAAGGGCGATTAGCAAGTCAGATATTATAATTATTATTATTATTATTATTATTATTATCTTCATACATTTTTTTATAATAATACAAAAGATCAGTCTCATCACATTATTCAGCCCTATATGTATTGCAAACTATCTTGCAAACATAAGAAATAGAACAAGCTGATTGCTATTATTGTTTGCTTTTTTTTAATTTTGATGTTCCTTTTTTCTGTTGTTGGTGTTGTTGTTTTTCCCCTTTGTGCTTCCTGAAGTTTAGTTATTTTTGTTCTCTTTTTCGTACTACATAATCTGGAATTGCGTACTTAATGCAAGTACACTGATTCTATTGCAGCCCCGTGTTCGGACCCTGGAATACCGGGGAATGGAACTAGAGGTGGTAATCGCTTTCTTTCTGAAGATTCCGTGAGCTTTGAATGTCGTAGAGGCTTTGAACTGAAAGGAGATAAGACTATCACATGTGTGGATGGAGTTTGGAAAGGGACAACGCCACGATGTGAAGGTAAGACAACCTCTAAAAGACCAAAGTGCAACTTTAAACCAACCTTAACCTGAATTAGCACAATAAGAGCTTGAATAAGGCGTCATTGGAAAGCTTGCCAAAATTGTTATTACAGGAGACGATAAGTAGGACCATGCAACTTCCAAACTAAGTCTATGTCACTGCATTTTCTACAGGCGCGGCATTTCTAAAGGCAGTTGCGGTCCCGTGACACAATGACGTCAATTAGTTTCTTGTGGCTCCCACGGGAGTCTAATTCCCGGGAAATGCGATCTAAAAATAAATCGGTGTACGGAAATGCCGTGACAGGAATATAGTGGAGTTGCATGCTCCTACTCGTCGGCTCCTGGTTATTACCAAAAGCGCGTTGTCCCTCAGGGAACACATCGACCAAGTTAACAACCGATCGTGATTCGACTTTATTTTCCCTGCACGTTGTCAACCATTTTAATCCTACTCTCTTTCTTAGCTAAGAAGAATGAAATGGTCAATTCCTGGAAAAAAAAACTCTCCTGTTGCGTCGTTTTAGGAGTGTAATTAGGAAGCAAAGACTGCAAAGCATTGGCCCTTGCTTCCTCAGAGTTGGAAAAGTCAGCTTTTCCCGCCTTCGTTTAAACGGTGTTAATTCGATTTTCGCATCTCGTTTGATAAAACTCGAGCGTTCGTGAAGTAAAGAAGTGCCTGTGTCACTTGTGATATCTTCATGCTCCCATGGCGTTCAAGACCAAATAAATGCGTTATTTTCTACCCTCTTCTAATGCTAATCGTTCAGCATGTTGACGCACTTCCTTTCCTGGCAATATGCAACCACATACATCTTACCCAATGTAATTTTACCCAAACTTTTCTTTGCAGTGATCATATGTGAGGATCCAGGAGCCCCACAAAACGGCTGGAAAAAGAAAGGTAGCCGCTACACATATGATGGAGTCGTGCGATTTAGGTGCGACACTAACTATACTTTAAGCGGCAAAAATAAAATAAAATGCCAGGAAAACAAGGAATGGACAGGCAGCATTCCGAAATGTCAGGGTAAGTGCAAGTAAAGTCATAAACTCTTTATCAGAAAATAATTTTTAAAAAAATGAAAATATAATAGAATTGTATTTTGCGGGAAAAAAGACCTTGATTCGTAATATGATCGGTAGCGAAATTTCCAAACAACAGAAATTGAGATTCTTCCATCTTATGTCCAGGGCCTCGGCGATCGTCGGAATTAACGAAGGTAGAACGCTGCTGCACTCTTAATACGCCGTCAAAAGTTCGGAGATAACTTGAACCTAAAACTTCATACTCACAAGATTCTAGTGCAGATTCTTGCAAGATTCCAATAGGGCCTTAAAGAACATCAAGCCAAACTCTCTCAAAAAATCCATCGCTTCTCAGTGCTAAAAAGAACTTTGCAGTGACGTAGATAAATCAGAGCTAGTGCTTCATGTTCGGATTCTCTCCCTATGTCACTGCTCACCAATCTGATCCGGTGCGTGAATTGCTATTCTAGTCATCATGATATGAAGCGGGTTGAACCAAAATGACTTTTATATAATTGATTGATTACTTAATTAAAGATATTTGTCATTATCTAATGATTTTCAAATTTCTTTCTGTATATGTGAAAGCACCATGTTCTCATCCTGGTCAACCGAAGCACGGAATAATCTTTGGAGACAATTTGAAGCATAATTCGACCCTGAAAATTGAATGCAATACAGGCTACGTCGTGAACGGTTCTACAGCTATGAGATGTACCGATGGGAAGTGGAACACCACGGTGCCAACTTGCAGTGAGCATTGAATTTAGTTTTACGGTTCTGTAGTTAATAATTAAGAGAATTGTCTAAGATTTAAACCGACATAATGAGATGCCCTCCTTTTTTTGTGTACAAGTCAAGTAAGTATCTCTCTGGCGCAAGCCGCATAACCAAAACCTGACTATAGGGAAGTAAACGAAGTTACTTGTCTTGAGGACATAGAAAATGACTCATTCACTTAAATCTTTTTGTGCATCTGTGGATGATCATTTGTATTTCAACTCTATGATAAGCAAGGAGGTACAAAACATAACGGTCTTGCAGTGGCTTGTATACCTCCAATTTACCACTATATTCCCTAAGCATTTGCTGTCTTTTCTCCAAAATGTTTCTTTTCTTATATCAAAAAATGAAAAAAAAAATTCAAAAAGTGTTTTCACACTTTTTGAATCCTGCCTTTTCTCCAAGATGTTTCGCTTGGAGGTACGTCTTTCGAAGACACAAAGGATTACTGGTGCAATTGTTGATGTCGTTGACGGTCAGCATATAAGAGGTTATGCTCTGCTCGCGAAAAATGGAAACAGATGGTATCCCCTCTCTTTGGAAGAGGTAATGACTTTGCTTCACACTCTTTGAATCCTGTCTTTTCTACAAAATGTTTCTTTTTTATATCAAAAACTGAAGCGGTTTTGATGGCTCTCCCATAATTTTAATTGATTCTATGTGTGGTTGTAAGTGGGTGTGTGTGTGTGTGTGTGTGTGGGTGTGCAGTTCTAGTGCATACAAACAGGATTTCTTTGTGAACAACTGGTTTTCACATCTACATTGCACTAGTTCCCTGTGGGACCTTCAGAGAAACTACAACCTAACTGGTACAGACTCACCCAAAAAATTGTTCTTGAAATAATTTAGATTTCGAAGATTCTTTCAGTTGATTACTTTGTGAATTTTTTCGCGTGTTCTCCAACCTAGACTTTAAAGAATTGCTTATAAAACGCAAATTCTCTGTCAAGAGGACAGAAACGGCGTCTTTGTGGCAGATATCTCCTATGGGGTATTTTAGTTAACGCTGTGTCTTTTTCCGTCCCTTTTTAAAATGCATTATGCTTATCTAAACTGACTGAAAACATTTTCATTTTGCTTTTTCGTTATTTTCCCAATTGTGAACAAGCTCAGAATGGCTACACGTCTGTACGCTTTATTCATTGCATTTGTTCAAATCTCCAAGGTTGTGGTGACGGCATTCCACTAGGAATGGGCAATGGATATATCCTGGATGATGTCATTACAAGCTCTTCTGAAACGCAGCAGAATCCTGCTCACTTAGGCCGCTTAGGAGGAAATTCTTATTGGTGTTCTGACGTAGAGAGTATAAGTCACCTGGAGATAAGTCTTCCGAAGAAACAAAGGATTACTGGTGCAGTTGTTGATGTCCTTGACGGTCAACGTATAAGAGGTGTTGCTCTGCTCGCTAAATATGCAGTCACGTGGGATCCCCTTGCTTTCGATGAGGTAATGACTTTGCTTCACACTTTTTGAATCCTGGCATTGTCTTTGTGTACAATATGCTGTGATTGTAAAGACAACTTTACTTAGAGTCACAAAACAAGTGTTGTGGGGTTGGGAACTTGAATTTAACTACCCCTCACTCTTTCAATCAATTTTTGCTTCCACTGAGAGCGAAGCCGGGATTTTTGCTTCCTTGCGAGACACAGATTGTGAATACTTAAGTAATGCATTTCACACCGTTTTCATTGCTCCTTTTAGGTTACATGGCCAGGTAAGGTTTATCTTACCTCGGAAAAGGAAGTGGATACCGACAAAGTTCGAATTCTTATACGTCGACACAGGAATAAAGAGAGTCAGGTCTGCTTACGAGCTGAAGTGTATGGATGCGACGTTGATTGAGGTTTTCTATGACTTGTGTAGTACCTTAATTCATTTACAGTTTAACATCCCAATGAGGTGGACTGTCACTGGTTTATATTAAAAAAACAGCACTCGAAGGTAACGCACATGATAAAATTGTTCGCTCTGGCGCAGGTAATTCAACACAAAATGAAAGAGAAATACCCTAACTGAGCTTCTGCTCTCCCAGATGAGGAACCCTGGGAAAAGAAAAAATTGCCACCCCCCAAAAAATTTGTTCTTCCAAAGTTCTCCAAACTTTATGAGATGGGGCTCAATTTTATATATGTTGACGATTTATTCGATCGGCACTGTAAAAAAACTAATGGTGAGAGGAGAAGTATTACCTCGGCGCAAGAACCTGTGATACTTTGTCTTGTTTCGTTTCTTGCTGGTGTTTGGTTATTGTTTAATAGTCTTTGCATGGGTCTTTGTTCTCTTAGCTTATGTGTCATGTCATATGGCATGAGCAATCGAGTTTCTGTCGATATAGAGCGCCACCAAGCTGCAGTGTCCACATTTCTGTCAACAACAATATAATGGTAATTGAGTTCAACGTCTTATCGGCTTCCTTTTTAATAGTTCTGAAAATAATAAAGATGGTAGGGTGTGTATCCGAAGAAAATATTT
>BLAZ01000964.1:577461-579961 GCA_014633955.1 Acropora tenuis
GTCAAACGATGTCGTGAAATTTTCATATTTGAGGTTCTGACGACAACGCGAGCTTGCAGCACTCAATCTTTCATTCTTTGCCTTTGCATGAAAAACATTTGTGCCAAGCAAGCGAAAGTGGACTTCGCCTATTTTGTACATCACGTGACCAACTTGAAATCATCGCAAAACACTTAACGTAACGCAAAGGTCTATTTTCATGTGACGTTTTCGTTGCAATCGCCGTCGAAGCTTCTTAAACTCCCTAAACATAGTGAATGCGCGGGCTGCCCGTTGTACTCTCTTTTCACATTAATTCGGACAATGGCGAAAATGATACCGTATGACTCAAAAGCTTTTTTGTCGAACTGAGCACGGTGCCTTTTATGTCGTCATTCCCTAGGGGGAGGGGGAGAAAGATGTAACAGCTACGTCAAACTTGGTATTTCTATTCATTCTCGTCAGTTAATAACCATAATAACCAATCATAGCTTTTCTTTTTTTACAGTAAAATATAATTGCCTATAGTTTGAAGAAGTCCAGTATCCTTTTTATTTTGGGCTTTTTTGCAACAAATGCCCCATTCCTAATTCGTTAATTATGGCCATAAGAGGGCTCAGTACTTCCTGCGATCTTTAACATTTCTTATTGGAAAACGATAGTGCGATCAGTTTAGTTTCAATGTCTGTCTGATTGCAGCCGTACAATGTAAAGAGCCGCCCAAAGTTGTCGGAGCATCAGTAACGGAAAACACTGACGGTTTTTTGTACAAAGCACAAGTGCATTACGTGTGCCGTGAGGGTTACCAAATGCAAGGATCAGCAACGCTAACCTGTGGGCCAAATGGAGAATGGATCGGAGAAACTCCAAACTGCAAAGGTATGTTTCAAGAGCTCGGTTAAAAGATTTTCTATTTTAGCAAAGTGAAAGAAGTGTAACCTTGTGTAACCGTAACAATCTAGGTCCCTGCTGTATACCCTTTTGTTAACTATCAGTTATATGCACAATGTCTTGTTTGACAAACTATCCTGATCAGAGGCGAATCAACAACTGTTAAATTTCCATCCACATTTGTAGGCATGTTAATGCAATATATTCTTAACCACTTGAAAAATGTCGAAAGGAGTTTTGATTCAGTTCGAATCAAACCGCTGGTGAAGCATTACTGCTCCTGAGCAGTAGTGGCGAAACGTTTGTCCAGCACTGATACTTACTCAGTGTTATCATTGTGTAGTCATAGTCTGCGAAGATCCCGGTATACCACTACACGGCTCAAGAAATGGAAGCAAGGTTTTCAATTACAAAGCAAAGCTGTCTTTTCAGTGTGATAAAGGCTTCATACTATATGGGGCACACGAGCGAACCTGTAGTGAAGACGGAAAATGGACTGGACCGCAACCCTATTGTGTTGGTAAAGAATTTCTTTGAAGTTTTCCTTCTGGCCATACATATGACATCTCTCTCTCTTTTTTTTTTTTTTTTTTTTTCATCTTTCAAAGCGAAATTATAACTTAACTCTAGCCTAGAACTGAGCTCAAGGGTCCCGTTCGACCAATTTCGAAACTTTACATGGGAGTTATTTTTAAGGCTTGGAGAATGAAATCTTGAGAAAGGACCACAGTGTGGCATTCAATTAAGAGCTGCATCAATCAAAATTAGGGTAGACTGCTTTATGCTGCGAAATAACTTGGATTGCACTTCAGGTCCTTGGATCGTTTTCTTGGGTTGCAGTCAACTTGAAGGAATTTATTTGAATGTCCGTGTTAAAAAAGATTCATATTTGGTCCATCGCGACATAGTAACTGAAGTGTTCGGTAGTTTCCCCTTGTCCGTGTTAATGACAGGGCGTTTCTTTATGATAGTTTGATCCTACCCCAGAGTGCCCTTCCCAGTATTCGGTACAATGGATTGACCTTACTTAGAGCAATATTGATAAACATCAGGAGACGATTAATAGAAGCTAGCCTGCGAACGCAGACGTATTTCCGGTTGTCGCTTCTCTCCGCCCGAAAAGTAACGGGCGGAGAGAAACGACAATCGGAAATACGTCTGTGTTCGCAGGCTAAGTAGGAGCATGCAACTCCACTATATTCCTGTCAGGGTGTTTTCATAGACCAAATTATTTTTTGATCGAATTTCTCTGGAATGAGACTCCAGTGAGAGTGCCATGACCAATCACTAGACGCTAATTGACGTCACTGCGTCACTGGACCGGAACTGCCTTTCTTGCACAAAAGAAAAGGTGTACTAAAAATAGATCAGTCTGCAAGAATGCCGTGACATAGGCTTAGTAAGGGAGTTGCATTTTCCTGCTCATCAGCTCCTGTAAATATACATAGCATATAATAGTCTAAACTGATGCTTTTTCAGTCTTCCACCTGGGGCGCTATCTTCCTTTATCCCACACAACCCCGACTGCAGCTTTTCCTCTTAACAGAGTAGGTCACATCACATCCTAGTGACAGTTGTCTTTGAGAGAACATATTTGCTTACAGCAACAGTTGGACAAAAGGACGCAATG
>BLAZ01000964.1:587461-590652 GCA_014633955.1 Acropora tenuis
AAGCAGGGCGCTGCAAACGATTCAACTACGGAGGTTGCTTTGGAAACGAAAACAATTTTGACTCCAAAGAAAAGTGCAATCAAAGATGCCCTCCGACCGGTAACTGATTGATCTTAGTTTTATTTTATTTTCCGTTCTCGTGTAAGCTCCCGCCGACTTTAAGAAACTGAAGCTTTTCAGCAAGCAGATGCAGTGTGCATACTGGGAGTTTCAAAGAGAAGCAAGCCTTGCACGAGGAGGGGAACGTTGTCCAAAGTGGGCAGTAATAAGTCACTGTGGTCGAAGCAGTAGTAGCACGTATTTTTGCGGAGTTAGAGGTAGACAGGTCGCGTCCGGTTTCAAGGTGGAGAGGTCACTTTAAATCATTATCTTAGGTAGGGGGCCGGGGCAGTAATAAAATGACCCAGCTAAACCTGAGCTAACTAAGGGAGCATTCATTTTTTAGAAGGGGGGGTGGGCCGGAGGAATTCAGTGGAGGGTCATTAACTTTTTGCCTGCCCAAAAAGAGAGGGTCAGCATAAATTTGACACAACAAAGAGGTGGGTCACTATAAATTTTACTGCTTCCAGGGGGAGGGTCACATTTTTTAACACCAAATATAAAGGGAGGGCCGGGAGATTTTACATTCATGTATGCTCATAGGGATTCCTCCGGCCCACCCTCCCTTCTAAAAAATGAATGCTCCCTAAAGACAAATTATTTCATCCTCAGCTCCAGCTAAACGAAAAAAAGTCTGTGGAAAATGTCCTAGCAGAAAAATTATTGAAGTCTGCAAAGAGAGCACCTTTGGTGAGTTTAGTTGGACCAGGTATAAATTTATCATAATTACACAAATATCAGTCATTTCTGAGGACTTCGGAAACGAGTTGGATTCTTATGTCCGAACGCCAAGGGCATGCTCTTGCCCAAGACCTAAAGGTCTTGGCAAATGCAAAGAGAACGCGGGAAAAAAATTAGTTTCGTGTGCGTGGTTAAGAAAGCCTATCTGAAGGTTCCGTTTGTGCGTTCTTCAGTTTGGAGCGTTTCTTTGTCATTCTTAACTTTTTAGGTAAAGTATTGAAAAGTATTGCTTATTGTCACCTTGACTATAGTAAACTGTGTTGTTTTTCAGGTTTGATTGGCCAAGTGGAACAAGAACTCCCAAATGACCCAACGATGAAGCGAGCACGATATAGGGTCATAATCGACGAGGTCCTTAAATTAAAAAACAGCACCGGGTCCCTTTCTGTGAGGAGCGCAGTCATCAGCGTCCCAAATGGCAAGGCTCTGACCTGCCCCTGCACTTTATTTCCAAAATTTAAGTTTGTTCTCTTGGGCAAAGTCGTGCTTGATTCATCTGAGTCGGCGACAGAATTGAATCTTATCGTCGAACGTCCTGCAGTTGTTCGGAAGTGGAACAAGGGGTCCGTTGAAAAATTGCGTCAAACTTGTGCTAAATATTTCCCTGACTTGGAAACAGCTGAATAGTTTTTGTTTTTTGATGTCTTAAATTACGAACTAATTGTAGTGATGTTTAAGTACCTAAGGATTCTCGAAATCTAAACTAGTAAACGTTATGAATGCCAAATAAAGATCAAATGAAGACATTTGCATGTCAAATTATTGACTTGGTGTATCGAGATTTAAATAAAGATTCTGCCTTATGTGTAAGCTTTTTCATGTCTTGCTTGTGTTATAGTTTTTTCCGATAACAATTTGTTACGTTTGCGTTGGTGTTGTAAACTGAATAAACCCAGTTAAGTTTCTTCTTTTTGTGACACCAAAGGTTACCGCTTGAATTTTGATCCAGGAATCCATCATTCCGTGAACTCGAAGTGTAGACCATATATTTACAGATATTTTTTCTATTCTCTATCTATTTCTTTTTGTGTGTGTGTGTCGGGAATTTCTCTGCTTCTCATATTTATATTCACTTGTGCAGAATATTCAGGAAGACACTTCATCGTGCTTGACGGCATACCTAAGCGATGTGTACTTCCAAAGTTGGAAAATTCCCAATCCCGCTTCCAAATGCTACCATTTCAAATATTCTCATAGTTAAGTTAAGGCCAGGATGCTTGGCAAACACCTTGCTTGCTTCTCATATGACAGTCACGGGTGTAAATCGGATGTAACTCGTAAACTCAGTCGTGGGATATGATCAGTGAGAACTTGTTCTTTGCGTCAATCATTGAATGACATCTTTTAAGACGAAAATCGTAAAATCGTGTTTCTGAAAACAAGATTTCTAACATGAACAGATTGAACCTGTTCCGTCAGCATGGCACAATAAAATTAGTTATGAGGCCTTGGTAGACTTTGGCTTTGGTTTTGGTTTTGCTCGTCCAAACTATGAATGCTATAATTGCGTTATGCCACTTCTGTGAATTTCATGGACCCAGTGTGTTGTTTTGCACGCAGGTAAGTCAGCTATGTGGTAATATTTCAAATGACCTGAGCCAGTTGTGGGGTTGTTCAACGTTGCCAAATCTTATTGTTAATGCGTTTTCCTCGTCATGAGTGTTTGATAAAATAACAGTAACTGATATTAATATTCTTGTAAGAGGACAGCTTTAGATAAATTTTACGTTGTAGGTCTAAGTGAAATCTAATTTATGAGGAATTCACTTTCTGTGATTTAATTCTCTATTTCCTTTTTCACCTAACCGAAATAAATCTCTATTTAATTACTAACTGGACTCCACAAAGGTTTATACGTTCAAGTAGATTACAGTTCACGCAGTAGCCACGTGAACCAGGTCGTTAATCGTAACTTTTTGAGCTGCATTCGTTTTAAGCTAGAGTGGCATCCAAACGGGTGTGGACAAAACGTGGCCTAGGCCATGGCCTACCCTATGGCCTAGGCCATGGCCTACCCTATGGCCTACCCTATGGCCTACCGGTGGTCGATTTTTTAAAACTAGTCTCAGCATTTCTTTAAACCTGTGTAAAGAACGTTCTCCATCAATCTGTCATACCTACGACCCTCTTCTGTCCTCCCTCTGACCGAAGAACATGAATTTAGACTGGTGGTAGATTGGAATCAAGATGCAAGTTGTCTAAAATACGTACGCAATTACATCCGAACAAGTGTGAAAAAAAAATTTTTTTTTTCGACATCTCCTGGGCTATGTAAATTTTGGGAAAATTTGAGCCAATCATTGCTCTTCGTTCCCACGGTAATGCTCATACATTTAATTCTGAAGTTTCCT
>BLAZ01000964.1:616434-628934 GCA_014633955.1 Acropora tenuis
ATGTGCGTGATATATCACATGATCCATGCTGCATTATTCATGAACTGTGTGTCAATAACACAAATGAATGTCTGACATGGCGCGAAATTGCGAAAGTTTCCCGCCAAATCAAGCAACAGCTGCTTCTTCGCCATCAAAAGCGTCAGACATAATGAATCGACCTAGAATGTGTTGCACAAGAACAGAAAATCTAATCTAGAGAGCTGAGCATGAATTTATCCCCCAGATCCTCAGAATAGAATGGATTGTTATCCACATGAATTCGAACATACTTGAGATTGCGTATTCCTCTCGCCGCGTATAACCTTCGTCAAGATTTGAACAATGAGAGGATCCGAGTAACGTTTGAAATCCACAACACAACTTTGAGGCCATCCTTTTCTGTTTGACGAACTATTTGAACTGTGCCCAAGAATAAAATTTCGCGCGGTGACACCCCGAGATTTCGATTTCTCAACTGACGATTTGCCACGCTGTTGTCAGCAGCTGTCACGTGATTATAAAGAATAAAACAGGTAAACGACTGTTCTATTTGTAGCTGTCACGTGATCATGAAGAAAATGACAATCATCCGTGACGGTTTACCAAGCTTTTACTATGTTTATTATGTTTCTGAGCGACGGACGGAAACCGGAAGAAAACTTTTCGTATGCCAGGACAGTGGTTTCTCCCACATTTTCAAACTAATCGTTTGTACTATTGAAGAGATACTTGGCAATATAAATGTGGTGGTGTCAGTATAAGTTAAATAGGAAAACAGCAAACCTCCTGTTGCCGTCTGTGATTCAAAAACGTCGGGTGTTTAAGCCCCCTGTGAAGTGCAGTTGTGACGTAATCATATCGTTGTTATCTATACTGGCTTGCATTTTCATACAGAGGCCGTGTACTTAGTTTTTGTTAGGGATCGGTGGATAGATAGGTAATCTTTACTTATCCACGGACAATTCATCAGCAAAATGGCAATACAATATATTAAATATACAATCATTATAAACTGTTTACAATATAAAAATTTAAATGATAAAAAGCTGCTTTCCACGAATGCTTTGCCTTAGAGTGCTTGCCTGAGGAGGCGCTTCCATTTCCTTTAAAATTACGTCAGGTCAAAAAAGGAGGCGATCGATGAGTGCGACAAGTATGAAAGGCTGCAATAATAGCTACCTCAGTGGCAATCATCTCTATAATGGATGGCGTGACCTTTGGTTATGTATCACTCGTTGGATTAGCGGGAATTAAAAATTAATATATCACTGAAAATCCCTTGGATAACGCTAACCGTTGCTATACGATATTCAACAGACTGATTTACATAACTTCTCCTAGTCGTGGATAAGCGAAGCGTAGAAACGATTATTTAGGGGTCAAAAAGCAAATTTGTCATTCACTCAGATGTAAACGAATCGGTATGTCAACGATAGACCGACTGATATCGATTTTCCGAAATAATGCCCGAACGCCTCTATCGACTCTCCGAAGTAATGCCGCGACGTTCAAATATTATTCGACTTTTCCTCGGGAGAGTCAAAGCTGTTTGAAAGACTAAGGTTGTGATAGAGACGTGGTTGAGCAGAAAAATTCTCAATCGAAAGTGTAGCGTAAGGTTACCGATGACGTAATGTAGAGTCGACTATTTTTTGATAATTGTTTTCTAGAAATAACCGTAGTGTCAACCGATGAAACCGTGAGATTCTGCTCTATGTGCCACTTAGTCGCATCACGTTCGTGAAGTGATTCTCATTGATTCTGTTGCTGGTACAATCTCGTGCAATTTTGCATTCTTTGACTAAACACTTGGCGGTAACTATAACAAGCGAATATGTAAAACGAACGCGTCACAGCAGCAGAAAATACCACGTGTAACTGAGTATACCAAAGTCACGCAACATAAACCATTTTGTACTTCATTATGATATTTGGCGGTTTTGTTTCGTTTTTATCTCGTTGGTGATTTTGGGTCGTTTTGACTGGGTTTTGGACAGGTTTGGGTCGTTCCGCATTTTAGTAACTACACACCCCCAAGAAAAACGAAGCAGTTCAAAATAGTTCCAAGAAGTGTTCTATCCAAGTGACAGTTTAGCTAACCATGTTTACAAAGGAATTTAATTACTTCAAAAGCCATTCAAATATAGACCGATTGCAATAAATGGCGGCCAAAAAAGTATTCTTTTGTCTTCGCGCTAATCAGACCAACTAGCCTCGTCCTAAAGGAACATTTCTTGTGTATTTTGTCCGTGCCAAAGAGGCTTGTGAGTCTAATTAGCATAAAGAGAAAAGAATATTTTTTGGCCGCCATTTATGCAATCGGTCTATAGAGTAACTAATGGCAACAGAATTCCCATTTTGTAAGCAATGTTAATCCACGACTTCTTCACAGTTCTGCTTTTGTTATTTCCTACACGATTCCTCGTTGTGTTGTGACTATATTTGATTATTGTTACACTATGAAACTCTGATCTAGTCGATTTAAAAAGATTTGCAAATCGTTTGGAAGAGGCATGAAAGGCTAAACTTCTCTTTCAACGTTATTTTATTGCCTCTTCGCTGTTCCACTTGTTAGTCTAATATTTGCTCTGGTTGCTCACTCAACCATCATATCCTGAGTCCATTTGCAAACACACATGCATAACACTGTTCACCCTGAACATTAACATCACTTGTCCAAATAACAATGTAACACATAACCCATTCTTTGAAACGAATTAATAATTAGGTTCCAGTTGTTTGAAAGCAGGTTAATTAACTTAACCCAGGATGAGCGTAAATTTTGGTTTCATAACTTTGGTGAAAATTTATTTTGCTCATTTTTGTTTTTCAAGATTGACTTGTACTAATGTAAAGTTTTGCCAATTAATATCAGCGTTGAACAGCATTTGGAAGTAGAGAAAAAAACTGCTTGGTAAATTTTTAACCTGGGATTAGCATTAATTGGCTTTTGAACAACCAGGCCCAAAACACCAAAACTCCTAATTTCCTTCTAAGGCAAACGTCGGAGAAGAAATTGATTAGCCCGGAAACCTGTTTGACTTGCGGAGTAAATCACACAAAATATTTTTTTTCGTTTTTTGTTTGTTTCATTCATGTAATATAAAAGTTTCAGAACAAGTAATCAAAGAGAAGGATTTTTTATTTTATTAATTGTGTTTACCACATCAGCACAACGTTTTCCCCTCCAGACAAGCACAAAGCATTAATCTTTCAAAGCATCTGAAACCAAACAGTTTTCATGTTTTTCTATCTGTGTAATGTATTTTTTGGTCCATCACTGATGTGGTGTGATCTATGAGGGTCTCATTTATGAGGACCTCACAGCACCTCTCTATTGTGTCCCTTACTATTGCAATCTCAGATGAATTAAATTTGCTTAGGACATATTGTGTCACATCATCTTTGTCATCTGGCCTCCCTATTCCAATTCGAGCTCTTTTCATCAAGTCACATTTCAGAGAAGCAATTGCTGATTTAACACCGTTGTGGCCCCTGTATTTGAACAAAAAAGACACAAGCAGAGGGTATCAAACAACAGAAAGAACTTCATTTAGAATAATAATGATAACTATTTGAAGCATTTTTACAGAAAACTATTCTATTGGTGATTTTGAAAAAAAGGTCTTGATTTTTCACTCAAAGAATGTGTCTCCCAGGAGCCCTCATCTACGTATCAGCATTAGAAATAACCTGAGCTCAAAGTCAAATAACTAATAATACAGTAAGTCTCAGGTTTCTTTAGCTCAGAAGAAGTACTGTGCTTGGGGATACTTCGCAAATCCAAGTAAATCAAGTCAAAGAATTTGGCTTTTTCATGATACAAACATGCAGTATCTGCTAAACACGTCTGAGACAAAAATGAAAAACTCTAGTACTGAAATTCCCTGCATATAATCCACATTTACAGCTTTCTCACTCACAAGGACACTACAGTTTACCTCTTTAGGACTAACCAATGATTGACTGGAAAAGGCCTTCAAAACAAGGCTTACCCTGCACTTCCACCATATTTAATACTAAATTTTCCCAGTGGCCGGTCAAGATCATCATGTGCAAGAACAATATTTCTTGGGTTCACACTGAACTTGGTGGCTGAAAAAGTAATCAGGGATTGAAAAAATTAACAGTTAATACCGCAGTCAAAAAAGTTGAAAATCATTAAAATTATTTTCTTATTATTAAGTTACCCTGAGAGAGTCATTCCCAGATTAAATAACTGCATGAACAGTTGAAATACTTCTGCACTGTTGATAAAGTAATGACCTGCACCACAACAAAGTACAGGGATCATCTGGACATCAGAAACTATTTTTTGTTGCTTTGTTTTGGTTTTTTGGTTTTTTCACACTTGTAGTCACATCTTGTTGTACACTTCAAGCATTTTTGCTAAATCTGATAGCCAATAAATTGCATCCTGGCAAATACATCACCAAGGTATAAATATCATTGACATAACTAGAGGTAGAAAGTAGCTTACTAGTATCGAGGACAGTTGGTATATAAGACAACATACATCAGAAAAGTGGTTCTGCATGTGCAGATGCCTAAATGGTTATGACAATCATTGCATTTTTCTTTGTCATTGCTGTAATTATGCTTATACTCATGTCAGTAAAAACAAGGCAGTGGAAATGTGTGATTTGAATAATTCAAATACACATAACACTAACAACAATAATTTATTACTCAGAGAATATTTGAACAAAATGTCTGTCAAAAAACCTTGATACGACATATGAGCTACTAATAACAATGTGCATTTTTACCTCTTTAAGCATGTAAGGTTTGCACTACAGTAAAATTATCCTTTTTTTATCTCTGGGAATACCTGTTTTAAGAATGCTATTTCCATTTAAATTCATTGCCACTGTTGGTTTTAAGAGTATGAACTGTTGGCCATTTATTTGTGTTGCTGCTATATGACCCATTGATTTCCTGTCAAATTGCCATGATACAGCTAACTGTTTGCCTAGACAATCAACCAAAAACATTCCAACGCTATGCCGAGTGTCAGGTAGGATATGATTCCCTAAACCAACGATCTGCAATATAGTAAGCACCACACAAAGCATTTATAATTTTGGTCATTTTTTGATACCCTCGAAAGATTTTCTATTCGGTGAATAACTTCCAGCTCAATTGTGGCATTTGGGACACATGTCTTGAGGGATAAAAGCTAGCAGGCAAGTTTGCAAACTAAGAAAATCTGTAATATATGTAATTGTGCAGGACTTCAGAGTGCAAAATAAAAATCATTAGACGCTTTGGTTACCATTGAGCGCAGTTTTTTCGCCTCGTTCGCTTGGTATTGACTCAACTTTCGTTGACAAATAAATATAAAAGATTTTGATGGGTTCAAAGCTGAAAATAACACTCGTAGTTCCGCCATGTTGAAGAACGTAATCGGGTGATTCTTACATGGAGTATCAAGTAATCCAAGATGGCTGTAGCTTTGGTTCGCGTTATTTCCCGACGAATTTCCTGTAATCTATGTAAAGCGCGTTTAAGCGATGTTCCTCAGTTTTCATCTCGTTCAACACGATCTCCAAGACACTTAATTTTCAATCGTTCTCTGTGTGAATCGTCAGTTTCTAATGCATCCTCATCTGTTGGTTCAATTGGACAAAGTGCGAAGTTCCAATTGGTGTTTACATGCAATGTATGCGAGACAAGATCGCACAAGGTTATTAGCAAACAGGCTTATAATAATGGTGTTGTTGTAGTCAAATGCCCAGGATGCAGTAACAACCACTTGATAGCTGATAACTTGGGTTGGTTTTTTGACGAAAAAAGGTAAGACTGAATAGTATTACATGTGAATAGAAACTAGATTGGGTGCGATAACACGATAGCCTCTTCTTCTCCTATCGAACTCAGTGGAGTATCCGAACCAGTAATGGGAATAACATTTAGCTCTTTACTCTCACTAACAAGTTTACATTGACCTAGTGGTAATGTAAGAAATGTCGTAAAAAAAGTTTTAGTTAAGTTCACCCTGTGACACTTGTTCTCCGTTTATTATTTTTGACGTCGATGTGTATCAGAATCTTGCGCGAGTACCAAGAGTTCGCCTCCTCTTTATCTCCTGACCAAATAAGTAGTGCAGTTTATGCACTTTTTTATCATCACAGCGCTTGTTTCAGTTCCTAACGTAATTGACTGAAGAATTTATATCACTGAATGTTTATGATATTTATTGCAAAGAATGACTCGGTTAATTTATTATTTTCAGAGAAGTAACTTTGGGAAAGATGACTTGATAAAATCACACATTTGTTTCTCGGTAATCAGTAGTGATTGTGTACCTATTTTCTGCAACAGAAATATTGAGGATATAATGACAGAGAAGGGAGAAACAGTGAAAAGATTGTTGGACAGTGACTGTGTAGAATTTCTTGTTGAAGATAAGGTGAGCAGTGTTGTCCAGGACAAGCCAAATAGCGCCAAAGAAGACGCTTAGCATTTCGTGAGGATCATCATAACATGCAGTTTGCCAAGAATTTTGTGTTGCTTTGAGCCCGTTTACCGGGCTCAATTGTGTACTTGGGTGAATGTATTCGTGGCGGTAACCAAGATGAAAAACATGTTAATCTGCAAAGTTTAAAGCAAGAGAGAGATATTATCTTACGGTAAACAATCTTCCTCGATCATGCATGGAACAGTTGAAGTGTTTCCTTGTTTAAAATTTTCCAGCCCGGTAACCAAGATCTCGGTCTGAGAGCCTTAGGTTTCAGCACCTGGGGCTCTTGATCGCCTTGATTTTGAAATAATAAAAAGAAAATGAAATTCATCGAAAGATATCGGCCGCACAGAAATTTCAAAATCATTCCATAAAATAAAATACTGTATATGTTTACATAATAGTGCATGACTCGTTCGTGCCCTTTCCGCCCACTCCAATTGATAAATAATTATGATCGAAACCGAAATTACGTCCAACATTATTTGAACGCCTATCTGGAAAATGTAAACCATTTCTTGACAAAGCTTTTTTGTGTCATGTGCTCGCGAAAAGTTTCCATAATGAAATTGGCTGACGCACTCCTCTTGTAATAAGTCGTGTTTAGGAAAATAAATCAAGGAAATCGAAAGAAAGTATTCGAGAATGGACTATGAAACAATTGTTAACAAACAGGCTTCTAATTTTACCTCCAATTCTTTGAATCAAATAACTTGAAATAACGCACATACTCCTATTCTAATTGTTCAGTTGCCGAATGGAACATGTATGCAAGCGATTAAGATTATCCAACAGTCTCACTTTTAAAGATTTGTCGAAAAACGAAATTGAAACTGGTAAACGCAGCTTTGTTTTGTTTCGTGCCGTGTGGGTGTGTGTGTGTTTTTTTTTATTTTTTTTTCTCAGAAACGTAACATCTGCATAATTAAGGCTTAACAGACATCAGAGGTTTAAGGAGATCAAAGAGCTAAATGGAATATATTTTCCTTGATATATTTCATTTTCAACGATTGCTTGATAAATGTAAACATGGCAGAACTTGAAGTGAATGAACTTACGTCAAACACGTATTTTAACAGTTTGATAAAATATCCCTGAAGTTTTATTTTGTCTGCTTACTTAACTTTTTCTAGAGTATCACTCTGAAAGTTCTATTTTTAACCGTTGTTTGATGAATTTGTTACGTTGGCTGCGAAAATATTGAATTGATAATTAGGGGTAAACCCCTATCTGACACGCCTTTTCACATAAATTTGCAGCTATATCAATCCCATTTTTTTGACTGAGTCTGTGTGTTTTGGGGGTCACTCTCTTTAGCAGGCACTTAGCTGGTTGTATTCATCGATATGAATAGAGAACAGAGGAATTTAATTGAACGATTCGGCCCTCAAATTATCGAGGATGTTATCCCAGTGGACATGTTGCCGTATCTTCTTTGTCTAACGCACAGCGACAAAGAGGTGATCGCGCACGAAGAAACGCGATTTGGTCCCATGCGGGCAGCGCAGGAACTATTATCACGACTTCGAAGACGCCCTGACGGGTTTGAACAGTTTATTCAGGCGCTAATCGCAACTGGCTGCGCGCATTTAGCACACCTTCTTGATCCTCGTGAACAAGGTAATTGTTTGGATGGTGCTACATCAAAGATTGTGGTCGAAATTAACACCAATTGTGTTAAACGATGTAACAGCGAGAAATTTCTAATCAGATGAATGTGGTTTTTTCAACAAGCAGAAAACACAATCACGTGATGATACTCAAATTTTGCTTAGTAATAGAATCAAATTCCCAAAAGACATTTTTCGCTATTGTTCTGTACACCAACATGGGCGCCGTGACATCACGTGAAAACCGAGAATATTCGCGAATCTTTCCTCATGCAGGGTCGAGAGAGACAGGAGTCAGAGTCGCTCACACCCTCTAAAGTTGTTGTTACGTGCACTAACTGTCGCCTAAGTGTTACTCGTTTTTTTTAATCCTTTTTGGTTTTACATCCCGTAAATATATTAAGTATGCCGAATGATCTTGGAAAAAGACCTGTTAAAGGGAATGTTGTCAATGTCGTTGTTCAAGATAGCTGAAGGAAAGCCCTCGGTTTTTTATTTCATGCAGCCAAAGTGTGTTCGCCACCTTCAGAGTTTTTATTCAGTTTTACCAACAGTCACTGAATTGTACTTTTGTGTTAAACTTTGTTCTTCACGAATAACGTAGAAGACTTAAGAGGGACTGAAAATCAAGATTTTCCTGAAGAAAACAGAAGAGAAGCTGATCGACCAGACAGAGAGCTGCTTCCATTTGCTGATCAGGTACGGGTGTCCGAAATTCCGGGTTTGTAACAAGTCAGTTGTCGAATACACTCAAGGTTGTCCAACCGCTGAGGAGATGTCATCTCTTAGTAAAAGAACATTGGGGCAGGACAGTACCGACACAGTTTGATCAAACTAGCTGTACTCGTTGGCCAGTCATTTGTGAACTCGGAGGAAATAGTAACTGTAGCTCTGAATTGTTTTTTGCGATTTCAGGTTCCTCTGGATGAGATTAATCATGCGTGAAAAATATGAAAGAAATGTGAATTTGCACGCAGGTAAGATCAGTCTTTTCTTACTTTTTACCACTGAATGGTTAAGTGGCTCAACTAAGACACTAGTGGTTTAAGGCCCTGTTTACACGGAGAGAGGATAACCCAGCTAGGAGGGTTACCCTTCTAATATTGTCAAAAGATAGCTCCCGTTTACATGTGGAGTGTTGTCCTTAGCTTAGCTACCTCTAATAACAAGCATAACCACGCGAAGCCATGTTTATAACTGAGGCGAATGCGACAGTAATCCGTTGGTTGAAAACTTAACCCTCTCAGGAGGGTAACCCTACCTCGACCTTTTACATGGTAAAAAGTTAACCCTCCCAGAAGGGTAACACTACCAAGCAGATGGGGTGACCTTTCTTCTAGGGTAACCCTACCTGGCACGTAAACGAAGCTGGGAAAGACAATAGAGGAGGGTAACCTACCTGGGAGGATTAGCGTCCCTCCGTGTAAACTGGGCCTAAGAAGTGACGACGGCTACTGCAGTTAAAACGTCAGTTTAAATTAAAATGAAACTTTGCTGTCGGTTAAGTGTTTTGCGATTATTCCATGTTGGTCACACTTTAGGAAGTTGGCGAAATGTTCTTTCGCTCTCTTGGCGCGAATGATTTTCATGCAAAGGCGGAGAATGAAAGGACTTACTGCTGTGGGTTTGCGTTGTCAACAGAACCTCAAATATGAATTCACTTTGTAGTTTGGCAGATTATGTGAAAAAAAATTTCTTCATAGGTGGTGCCGCAAGTGCAGCACGATTATTTCTCCTCATTCAACCAATCATATTATTGATTTGCGACGTTGTCGTCACTGTTGCCGTCGTCGTTTCTTTGACTCCATACTCCTACTTGCAGTTTACCGCACTATTCTGACAGTTGCCACATCTCTCCCAGACACTCTCTTAAGGTTTTCACTGGTGGCAGGCAGGTCCACCTGTTATATTTTTCAATTTTGACCCGACTACTGTTGTGGCAGAGAAAACACTGTTCTTCATAAAAACTAACAAAGTGGTGTTCCTCGCTGAAAATGCCTTTCATCGGGGCTAAGTTTGTATGAAATTGCCGTAGTACAGATGCTTCTTATTTGCGCGCGTAAAACAAGGAGAAGGGACGCGAACCACAGAGGGAATAGGTTTCGTCAGCAGGCAGACTGGGACCGCCAAAATATTTACATGTTTCCGGTTCTATTCTGCTTGATGTAAATAATGATTAAATTTTATTCTTTTTTCTCAGCACTTTTAACAGTTTTGTATATGGCTGCAAAGCAAAGCGCAGAAATGAGGTTCAAGTTTAGTTTTCATTGACACGGGTGAGAGACTACTGATCATGGAGGATGATGGAGTTGCTGCTATTAAAGTTTTCATGAATTAAAACGCTAGGAATTGCGGCTCGCGTAGCCTGAAATGAAGAAAAATTACCAGGACGTAGCTAGAGGAGGGGGCTCCTGGGGTGCCCGTGCCCCCTCTCTTTGTAGGCTTTTTTATAAGCAAACAACCTACAATATTCAGGTGGCGAAGACGCCGTGATGATATGTTGGCCGTAAAAGCCATTGTAGCCTCTGTTTGACACAGTGTGACACCCCCTCCTCTGAAAAATACTGGCCACGCTCCAGAATTTAATTTATTGTACGCTTTTAATAAAATTTTTAGCGGAGCCTTGGATATGGCAAGGCGCTGGTCAGCGTAGGAAGAGAGAGACGGAACGTTTTCTGTCTTCCTTTTGTTTTGCGGCAATTTTAATCTTCAGAAGAACGTTCTTACGGTTTTTCTAAGCAAAAAAATTGAGATATATGAGTTATTGAGCACCAGCATCGCAATCGCACGGTCATTTGCCTGAGCCCTTGAGCTCAGAACTTTTAGGGGTGTCATCTCAATTGAATAAGTTGTTTTGACATCTAGATGAGGTTATCTTCTCTCATCTCAGAATGCGAAATAAAACAAAACAATTAACGAATCTTGCTGGGATAAAAAAGTAAAACTGTCCCAATGGTCTCAAGGCTGGTATGTTTTTTTATCCTTGTTCACTGCAACCCTACCATGAACCTCAGCGTTGCATGAAAAAATTATAAGCGAAAGAGAAAGTATATATTGTCATGACGCCGAAATAAGTAAATAAATAGAAAGAATACCTGCAGAAGACTGAATGAGCCTGTATTCGCCTAGCTTATTAGTGAGCATTTCTTTACTTAAAATTTCCCCTAGTTCCTCACACCTAATTAACGTGGCGTGTCCTAACCTTAACCCTAACAGATAGCCCAAAACCTTGTTTCATTCAAAAGTGGTCGAGCACGATCATAACTCGTGTTTTAACTTCACAGACTCTACGGCCATAGCTTATTCAATTTTATAGTTGTCCTTACCAACAGTTCCAGACAAATTAATTGGAGCGCACTCGCAATTTTCGATTCATTATCTCAAGGGGCTACCTTGCTCGAACAACTTAAAGCTAAAAAAAATTAAATTTTGGAAATTGCGTTTTTGTGGGGGTGTCCCTCGAGGCCAAAAGAACGTTGCCGAGTTTTCAGAAGAAAATGCTTGAGGCTGAGCATTCGGGTATTTCAACAATGTAACGTAACGTCAAGATGGTTTTAACCTTTGAAGCTTCACACGTCATTATTAAACACATAATTGCGATGCGATGTAACTGTGAAACACGAGTAGTGATGAGAAAATCTTATAGAAATAGAAATTGCTGTATTTTCTCAATTATAGGATTTGCTTTTGAACAAAAGCAAAAATCATAGCCTTTGATCAATTTCTGGGAAGCCCTGGAGCCCTGTTTATTTTGGTCCGGAGCTCCGGAGACCAGAGCCTCGCAGACCTAAACCCCTTTGAAAACCATACCAAAAAAACGCCTCACGAGGCTTCAGCTATGCTTTGATATTGTCATCAGGATCTCGTAAGGCGAATTCTGCACATACAAGGAAATAGATGACCTTTAACTGTCTCATGAGTTTTCGTTTATTTCACGTGGTGTGGTGCCCGGGCAGATTTAAATTAGATGGGGAAAATTATTCCGTTTCTTTCACTTTCGATTGCTCATATCGTCGTTACTTTGACGCGTTTGTTCAGGCACATTTTAACTATATGTACGGCTTTTTTATTCTCACTTGATTAGCTCTAAGAAACGTAAAGTTTACGAAATGAAACTAGTATTTTCAATTTCAGTCAATATAATAGGGAGTATTTGTCTCATATTTGAATATCAGATAGGGATTTCAATAGTTAATCATTTTCACTTTCCAAGAAAACAGGACTTGAAACCGGAAGTGAAACTAGGAAACTTGAGCCACGAGAAATTGCCAAAAAAAAGTTACGTTTTCCATTAGTTTTTATATGGATCTATTGCTTATCTTTTGGAACAAAAAGACCATCAACCTTGAAAAGGGGAATAGAGACCGACTTAAGACCAAGAGGTAACTGGGACCTTTTTGTATTATTGATCGTTATTTGTCTCTCTTTTCGGGAAAATTACGCCA
>BLAZ01000964.1:636434-638934 GCA_014633955.1 Acropora tenuis
GGAGACTACAAATCAAATCATACTAAATCAAGTCAAACGATATCACAGGTTGTTTTTTTTCTTTTTTTGAGGAGAGGGGAAAACTAGAGAACCTGGAGAAAAACCGGAGGAGAACAGAGAATCCACAAACTTAAAAGTCCAACATGGCATTGAGCCCGGAATCGAACCCAGGCCGTTTTATTTTAGTTCTCACCACTTCGTCAACCTAGCTCCTTGAACAAAATAGACGTTTCTTATTTCTGAGATGTGTGTATTACAATCATAATAGGGTTTGGAAAAAGGAACTTTTCACGTCGACATAGGAAACATTTTTTAAAGGCGACTCACATAGAGTGTGTTTATTTGTCTCCTGGACAGATTGTTGGTTTAACGGCATCCCTCGGTACAGGGAAAGCGAAAAGTGCTGAAAAAGCCAAGGAGCACATTATTCTTGTTTCCGCAAATTTGGACGCCGAAGAAATTTCCACTGTCAAGGAGAACCGAGAAGAACTGGAAAAATACGTCAACTTGCCTAGTAAAGAACAGTATTTTGTGCCCAAGGACGAGCAAGATCCATTCGAAAATATCATCTCTAAGGTAATGATAAATGCAGGAAAGTGGATATAGGTTAAAAGTCACATTTTGTAGCGCGTAGTCAGTTATATAAGTTATTTCTCCTGAAAGGAAGCAAAGAGTCACAAGTTCAAAGATTACGGAACTTATTAACGAGTTTGCAATAAAGCGTGGCCGAGTGGTGTGCAAGAGTTCCAGCGTCTTCAAATTTTGTTATATTATTACCTGAGAATTTTCAGTTCGGATGAGAGCACGTTTTGGTACTACTGAATTAATAGTACTTACATGGCAACCTTTTAAATCATGATTTCTGTGGTAGTCTTATAAACATGGTATTCAGTTTTAGGTCTGTGTTGTTTTATATTAATAGCACTCATATGCATGGTGCTTTAAAATTGACGCAAACCTCACTTGTCTAGTAGCTCGTGAAATGTCACAAATCAATTTTGAAATACCACTCGCGGAATTTATTCTAAAATAAACGAATCACCTTCACCGAATTTGTGATGAATTGTCCTTCAAAAACAGAAAAACAAGGTGTTGGCAGGCAACTTTTTTAGCTGAAGGGGGTTTATTACGAACGAAAAAATGAGAACGCGCCCTTCAAGTCGACTGAAGAACATTTTAATGTTTCATGCCCATCACTACAAGGACTGTGTTCTGACTGCATTTTCTAACGAGATTTGTTCCATCTTCTTTCACGTAAGGGAAGGGCTCTCTGCGAATTCTTGCCAACAATGTATTTCAAAATCTAATAGTGAGTTATTTCTTTTCTTTTGGAAGGTGATGAAGAACATTGAGGCTCAAATAAACAAATTTAAAGGAAAATCAGGCAAGGATGCGCCCTCAGATAAGGCTGGTCAGCAGTATCGACAATGGGTGGAAGAAGTCTACAAAGATTCAGTGGCGGGAGGTGATCGCTATATGGTTACCTATGCTGAACACCTCCGAGAATACCACATCGCGCTGACTTTGAACTCAAACACACGCATGAAGAACGCTAGGGAGTATCTTACGAAGTACTTCGAAGCGTTAGACACCGAAAAATTCACAGAAACTGACAAGAACTTGAAAAAGCTCTTCTACAAAGCAATGGCCATATTGGACAAGCACATCGAAAAAGATGGCGAACCTGAGAATCCGCGTTTGCTGAAACTCAAAGAATTGCTGTTGGATAATTACAAAGACGTTGAACGCCAGCAAGATGACAAGGATGAATCGGACAAAAAAGAGGCTGACGGTAGCTGTAAAACTGAGGGAAGAGACCTGACTGAAGAGAGTGAGAAGAGTTGCGCCGAAGAACAGGAGGTTGAAAATGAGAAGGTGAAGAACGAAGCGGAAAAGGAGGAGGAGGACATAGAAAGAAAAAACGAAGTGTGTGCAACTGTGTCAGCGGAGGACACCGAAAACTTCAACGGTGAAGTTGCAAAGGAAAATCCTTCATTGCAAAAGACAGAGGAATTGCCTCCTGAAGCCGCCAGAAGTGATCATGCTTCAACAAAGGCAGATGACAGTCAGAATATCCTTGGTGATGGTGAATTGGAAGGCAGTTCTGCCAACGAAAAATCGGAAGTTAAAAGCGAGAAAGATGATGCGATGCCAGAACAAGAATCACAGAACAACGTGAGGAGCACCTCATCTGAAGGGACAGAAGATAACGAAGGTTCAAGTGAAAACGGCGCCCACCATCCAGAGTGGGATGGCGCTAAAGGCATCCTATTTACCCGAACTCGTGAATCTACCATTGCCCTATTTGATTGGATCAACGAAACGGAGGAATTAAGCAAGGTCCTCAGGCCCGAGCTACTTGTTGGAAGTGGCGATGGAAACAGTAAGTCAAAGGATTTGCAAAGTCAAGAAATAGCGACGAATACACGGAGAGAGTAACTTAGTACAACAACTTTACTCTGACTGTAAATCATTTTTTGAGCTTTCAAAAGTCATCTCC
>BLAZ01000964.1:646434-661434 GCA_014633955.1 Acropora tenuis
TCGCTCATCCCCAGTTCCTTCCCAATCTTGCTTTAGTGCCAATGGTATGATGTGCTCCGAAGACGTTATTTCAATGTTCACCATGTATACCACATGATGAAACCGAATACAAATCTACTTTGACCAGTTATATTCGGTTTCTGATCCTCCCTTGTACTGTTTCAAAGACAATGTTAGAGTTTTTGTGCTAACAAAAAAAATTCCCTTTATCTTTGATGGCAAATATTACGAGCAAGTTCATGGTGTAGCCATGGATTCACCAGTTGGCCCGGTGTTACTTTACGTTGTCACGTGCTACTTTGAAGAAAAGTGCGTCATGACTGGTGACGATCGTCCTTCAATTTGGTTCCGTAGGAGATGTACCGCCTCACTTTTGTTGTAATACCTTAACAGCCGCCAAAATGGCACCATTTGATTTCACTCTCGAAATCGAAAATATCAACCAACTTTTTTTTGTAGACATTCTTGGCGAAGGCTACCAAGCTCGTTATGCCAGTTGGCTCTATCGTAACGGCTAGTGAGGCTTTCGACGGAGATGAGTTGGATGTCAACGAATTAATTTGTTTATTATCTGAACGTCTCGGTAAGGTTTCGCTATAACATCTGCCATCTGGACGTTCGATTCGTGGTTTATGGCTTCAATCAAGGTGACGCTTCCAGAGTTGATCTCTTTCGAGAAATTTATAGAAGACAGGGCCGGTAATGATGACATCAAACCATTTTAGTTCAGTTTAAGTCTTAAACTAGAAGTTCCTCTCCAATTTTCACCTCTCGTACGTTGCTAACTTTGTCTATTCTGAATTTCTGGTCGCTCTGCTTATCGAAAACCTTTCCACCGAGATCAGGGCGCATAAAATCTAATTTCGTCTTTAAAAGACAATTTGAAAATAACTCAGCTGGCGTTTGATCTCTTGTGCTATTTGGTGTTGGTCTGTAGCTGAACGAAGATCGAGCTTAACTTTGCTCAATTGAGTTGCTCGCCTCTACCTTAAGAAAGTTGCTTGAATGTGTGAACAAAACGCTCGGCTTGGCCATTCGAATGACGGTGGCATGGCGCAATCAATGTGTGTGTTTAACGTTGTTTCCTTTCCTAAACTCGTGAAATTCGCACGTTCACTGTACCAACGCCGTATTGCGACGCATGTGTGTCAAGTTTTAATGGCAGTGTCTCGCTGTATCTCGTACCAAAACGTACCGCAAACAGGAAAAAATGACTTCAAGAAAGGGATAAAATAATGACCTTGAAATAAGTAGTTCTGGAAGAGCGCATGCGTAGATATGCAATCTTTCAAGACACAATGTAAATACCACATAGACAAGAAAACAGGAACAGTTTTGAATATATGTAGAACTTGGTCTTAATATAGAGTGTGATCAGAGCTGGTGGATGAAAGGGATATGTCTCATATCGTCTGGGGGCCGACATTTCTCTCTCGCGGGCCGACTGGTATCTGACACTTAGCTCACAGTGTAAGCGATCCGCGGCCCGAATTCTCGGGGGTACACGTCATGGTACGCCACTCTAGCGTCACGTCTAGAGGTACTGGTTCAGGTTTGTTTTTGTTTTTTTGTTTTCTATCGTACCTGGTATTTCGTCTGCGCAACTCAACTGGAGGGTCTGCGCGGGTTTATTAAGTCACGGAGGGTGAGTGTAATGAACAATAATGTGATTTCACGTTGGGAAGACTTTGGAGAGACTGCACAGAAAAAAATTTAAACAGGATTAAGAACGGCTAAAGAGTGGTCTCAAATGTACAGGAGATCAGAAAGGCCGCTAAGACTTATAAGTACTTCTTCTTTTGGGATCCCCAGTTGTAAGCAACCACCTCTGTTTAGCTTATATGAATTTGCATCATTTTACAGCGATGCGCTTTCATTTGCGATACTTGTGCTCTTCTCTTGTAGGTTTAGTTTGCGCGAAGGAAATAGGTTTTGACTCGTTTACCGCTTAATTTTAACCAGACGCACAATTTCGATTTCGAATGTGGTTTCTACGTTGAGTAAAATCTGAGATAATTTTTTTTTCCTGATTGGGCGTGATACCTCAACATACCTTAGGATGTTATTATTTTAGTTCCATCTAGGCCTTGCTGTCTGCACATTAGCGTTCTTTACCAGTTATAAATCCCTTTAACATGGTACAGTAATAAAATCCAGGGAAAATTTCCGTATAAGGTTTGGTAAACTAATTTAGTATCACCTAACTAGTAAAGTAATGCAAATCTGGCATTTCAATTGGCTACGCTTCAAGAGGACTATTAGTAATGGTCATCGAGTAGCGAAATTCGTGCCGCTTTCTTTCGTTTTATTCCCAAAATAATATTTCTTCAACTCCATTTGCTAAATATATTATTGCCTTTCCTGTCCGACAATTAGACCCTTCGCCCTCAAGGGCCACGGGTGAATACAGCTTCGCCTCATGGGCTATTGACCCGTAGCCCGAAAGGGCTACGGGTCTAATTGTTAAGTAGACTGCGTTTCAAGCCTCAAAGAGGGTCCACATCATAACGCACGCGCTTTGCGGGCTGATTATAGTTGGCCACAACACTTAATTGAAACGTTCGAAGGCAACTTGACGACACCTAATCATCTTATAAAAGCTACAATATTAGCAATATCATAAAACAATTCAAAAATTTTATTGATTATATTATGCAGTTTCTCGCATTTCATCTTTTTGCTTCTATTCATTTTCTTCCTCGAAGTCAGACTATCCAGGAACTAAAATGGCGCATACGATATACACACACTAGAATTTTTTTGTACCTAGAGGCGATTTATTTTAATAGCAAGAAAGACCAAAATCAACATCATCTTACCATCTCTGTGAACATTGACGAGCCAGGGCCACACACCTCTTCTTTCCATGTTGTCACTCACATTTCGTTCCTTTGGTTTGGTTGCGCTGATACCGCACTCAATAGGGTCTGGGATCACAAAACGAAGATTTCATTGGAGGAAATTGATTATTGGCTGTCTAAACCTATTAACCGAGGCGAATAATTTCTTAACCATAACCTTAAAAGACAACAACATGGAAGCCATGTGCTTCTAATTAGGGGGCTGTTCTATTTCTGATTAGTCATTTAAGAGCCTATCGTGTTGCGATTAGCTAGCTTGATTTGAAAATTATCAGAAGGCGTTTATTTGCCCCTCCCCTCCGCCAACCCGCCAAAAAATGAAGCCTGATTGCGTCTTGAAAATGGTCCAGACTGATCCAAAATTGAAGAAGGGAACCATACCGAAGGCTTACCTTTCTTCTGTGTGGTAACTGTTCGTCTCACTGCATCAAAAACGTTCCCAACATTCCTGAGAGATATCACGTGGTTTTTCTCTGGTTGAGATACGACCGATTGTAAAACTTTCCTGTCCGGTCTCTTTCCAATAGCAATGGCGAAAACTTGAAATGAATTTTCAGTTTGCAACAAGCGTGCTGCTTTTGGATGACTCGTCCCCATGTTGAGAGTTCCTGTACTAATGACAAACATGGCTTTGTTGCTGCTAGTCCGCGTACTAGGGATCAACACTCGTCTTGCTGCATAAATAGCCCTCCCTAGGGATGTCCCGCATCCCCCGGGTTTTTTTATTGACCCTATCTTCTTTATTACTTTGTCTGAAGGCGCCGCAAAATTTAAGGCGGTGTATGGTTTGGTGTTGAATGTAACCACTGCCACGCGGATGTTTCCTCTCCTGTGAACACAAAAAATATGCAATACTGAGCAATAAGAATGGATGTTGATGATCTAGCACTTCAATAAAAAACATCGTTGCAAATCAACGAGCACCAAGGTTTAAACAATGGATAAACTGATAGCTGATTCAAAAACAATAAAGCACTTATAAGAGCGCTCGAACGGTTAAAGCTGTGAGCACTAGATATTTCACAAGAATTTTTACAATAACTGTCTACATTCTCGCGCACTCATTGGCTAATATTTATCATAAATAAGAGTTAAGACAGATAAAATGTTAATTTGTGCGAAAATTATCTTCAACTTCTTCGCCAGCGGCTCGTGATTTCCACAGTCAATTTGACAATGTTATGACGCAATTTATCTTCAATAGGAGGACAGACGAATAAAAAATGACGTTAATTTGTGCAATAGAGGATGCCATTGCTCTATGAGAGATTTGCCCCAGTTTCTACAGAAGTAGTTTTCACAGTAGAAAGAACACTGGGTTCAAATCCCGCTCTGACCACCAATTGGGTTGATCTTCATTCTTTGTTAGTACCGAATTCAACTCTACCGAATTCCCGAATTCTACTCTACAACACAAACATTACTCGTTAATAACAATCATAGAAGCTACACTGAGCCCATAGGGACTTGTAGAAGAGCTACAAGATTAACCACTCCATTACGCCTCACAGAAACGATATTGGTTGCCTCCTGACACGCGATTGTGTATCATATCGTGTAAAACGCCTTTGAAATAGCGTGATAGCTAAAAGGTCAACAGCAAACATACTATAACGGCGAAGGCATTGATTTAGATGAGCTGTTAAGGGCTCATTGACAACTTGTCTCAGAGTTCCAGAGTCCATTCGCGGAAAATGGAAAGATTCAATGGGACAGAATGTAACTGATTTTAGCTTGATTTCACATTGATGAGAGAGAGAGCGCACTCGCCCTAAACAAAGTGGCCTATACATTTCATCGCTGGTACGTGGAAAATCCTAATTAAAAGTCGCCTAGTAGCCTGTACTTACATAACTGTGGCCAGCAAAACTCTAATCAACTCCTGTGCAAACTTAAGTCCAATCTTGTAGTCTTTGTCTGACACACCGTTTGATCCGTCTACGAGAAAAATAACATCCAACCCTCCACTATATAACAAGTTAAGCGATCGGCGAGTTCTTTGTTCCATCTTTGAACAAGAGCCATTCTTGCTGCATTTTTGCTGAATGTGTTTGTCTAGGAGACTGTGTCGAATGAACGCTGTGGCTTCATTCATATCCATGACGTTTTCCTCTAGAAATGAATAAAATTTACAATTTTATTAATGGGTCTTTACCTAAATTCCACAACTGCCATGAATGCGAAAGTTGGATTGTGTGATTAGCAACCCAACCTCTCACTCTCTGCTTTAATTTTTGAATTTTCATTGCAAGTATTTGGGTTGTAAACAAAACGTTAACTTAAGTTGAACGAACCTTTCTAGCAGCCACTTCACAATTCTTAGCAAGCGAAAAACAGAAAGAAGCAACTGCGAAACTTAAAAACGAAAAAATAATCTGCCACTAAGATTGAGTGCCAAACAGCAGACCTTCGCTGATTTCTTGTTAGCAACAAAATTCGATTGTTTCGTCATCATCTATATATAAGTATCGACTTTTATTCATGGAACGTGGGTACGTTTCCACTGTGTCAGTCTACGAGAAGACTCTAATTTCTGCGAGTCGTGAATTATTGGGCGGGCGAAATCAAGCCCGCTTAAGGAATTCGGAGGATGCTCTCATCACTCACCTAAACATAGTGGACGTTGAGTCCAAGTTCCATGTTGCTTGCATATGCTTAATTGTCGACCATGAAGTTTGTAACCGGGGGAGCATCTGTATTCCACAATATCACCGATATTGAAGTTTGATCCAACAAAGTAACCGTGTCGGATACTTCCAGGGTTACCACAACTTGTCACTAGAAATGAAACTATATTGTCACCAGAATTATCCGAGAGAACGTCGCTGTAGCAGTTCAACAGTAAACTCCGCGCGTATCTAAATGTGCCTTTTTTAATGGCTTCAAGGTTTTAAGAACTCGCTGTAATTTTTAAGAACTCGTTCGGTTTTACGAGATGCCCAAAATGCCACTCGCTTGAATTTCCTTAAAAATCGACGTGATCCTCTAAGCCCTTTTTTCCTACTACTGATAAATACCCAAAATCCATCTTACTAAATAATTAACAACAAAAAGTTTCATTATCTTTAATTTCCAACTCTGTTATACCTTTTGGAAATCTGCATTTAGGTCGTCTTCCTGTTAATCTCCCGTCCTTGCAGTGCTGTGATTTGTCTCCTTTCTCAATTCTGTAGCCATTGATGCATTCATACATAACCTTAGTGTAATTACAACAGTGTTTTATTACTAGGTGGGAATGCCGGCGGCGAACAAGTTCTTTTACCACGACATCACAGCTTCTGTTGGTTGAAATTCCAGCTGCAGATAAATTAAGAGAAAAGGACAGGTTGTTAGCATTTACAGTAATTGAATACATGCTGATTTAAATAAGCGTCAACAAGTGTCTCCTCTTACTTTTCCTCAATTTAACATCCTTTGTAATGAGAAATAAATAGTTTATGCTTTGACATAAGGGGACATTTCTTGACAGACCTTGAGCATTCAACTTCTTATGTGCATTTTGGGGAACAAATATGGTTCGAAACAGAATGCGTGCCGCGCTTCTGCACAAAAGGAGAATCGTGTTTATTTTGGCAAAGGCTTAAGGCAATAAAAAGAAGCTATACCGCTATGCGCTAATTTCTTCAAAAATGCAACATGTTTCTTCCTACACCACCATAGAAGGCATCAAGTTATCAGTCTCCTCCTCTCCCCCACTGCCCCCTTCCTTCCTTATTTTCCTGTACTCATTGAATTCAGCATTAAAAAGGGGAGGCAGGGAGGGGTAGATGGTATAGCTAGGCATTCGCGAGGTAACATCAGCTCAAAACATGAATATTATCTAGATAGTGCAGAAAATTGTTCTCTTGTCACCAGGCTATTGACGCAGATTCTGGGTTACATCAAAAGTAGCAAATTGCAAGTTGAGGTGTTGAGTTGCAAAAAAGATCTATTCTGCGCATTTTCTAAGATGACTAGGGCAGCGCCAAGTCATTTCCTATTACAGCTACTAAATAAGGCAACTATTCTTGTAATCAATCGGTCTAACTTTCAAGATAATCCAATAGTTGAAGATAATCCAATCGTAGAATAAAGTTTTAATTATGGATCGGATTAACCACTCAGCCGGAAGATATGGACAAAAAATTGAAATATCTCTACTTAAGGTAAATATGAAGGTCAATGAACGTATTCAAAACTTGAAATGAGCATGCATTGTTTGTCTTGTGCTCATAATACATGAAAGGTAATATTTATGAAAGAGCACACCCGACAGAATTACCACGCTTTTTTTTCTTTTACGTTTCCACACAAAAGTCATGGTCAGAAACATTGGAAAGCATTGTTTAGCATTTAGAAAGAAACTTGAATCAAAGAAACTTTGAGCCACGTCATTGATGAATTTTTCAAATAAGTTGAAAGATCTTTGTCAGATTAAAGGCACACAAACACTCAATGCAACAAAAATGCTGCAAATCTTAGTCATGACTGGACAGTTTCGCTTACAAGTCAGCTCTAGCTACCTCTCAGTTACGAATTTGGCGGCATATGGTCGGATTAGATTTTACAATGAAAGGAATCAATCAATACCTACATTTTGTAACGATTTTCATAATATGGCCTATAACTACGCCGTTTTCTAAAGTTTTTCTGCCGTTAGGGTTAGCGTTCCCAAAAACATGAGTAGTCTTTGAAATAGGTCAGTTTAACAAAACAATAAAAAATTCGAAGCCGTTAATTGAGCAAAAAGGAGCGTCGAATTCGCCTTGATAAGTGGCAATTTTTTTTATTTCCGTAAAAAATCATATCCTCCAAATTTAAGGCATTTTCACCCATTTTTAGGCTTTTTTCTTCAAAATATCCTCATCTTTTCTCAAGACTGTGAGAAAGGAAATTTTAGCCCATTACTCGAATACAAGCTGTGTTTTCATTCTCTGCAGTAGTGCTCGTCTTGCAATTTATTGAAAAGTTTGCTAACGCAGTACTTCAGTCCAATGATGCCTTGCGTCATCAATGAGGGTTTTGACCGACACAACGAAGTGTTAACAATCGGTAAACATGGCTTTACATCATGGAAATGAATTTTACCTGATTTAAACTCCTCTTGAAAACCACTGGCAAGACACACAACAGTCAGCAAAAGGAAGAACAGCATCTGTGAAAAAGGAAATTTGCATCATTATATTTAATTAATAATGTCTAGAGTTTTGAGTTCCGCTTATCAGTTAGACTATTCGAGTTTGCTCTCTCATCTTTGTTAGTCGACGAATTCTGGGTGTCTACAAAACGAAGACCAAAGACCGAAGACTTAAGACCGAAGACCGCAGACCGCAGACCGCAGACCGAAAACCGAAGATCTAAACCGTGCTGGTGAAACGCATTGTTCGGAGCTAAAACAATAAAATCGATAGGGTCACGTTTTAAGTCTTCGTTCTTGGGTCTTCGGTCTTCGGTCTTCGGTCTGTAGACACCCGACGAATTCTTGTAGAAAGGAAACAGTAAACAAGAAACAAGGGATAAACTCTTTGCATTTATTTAAATTAGTGTTTCTATTTCACTGTGAGTGCACTTGCGTGTTAACTGAATTGCATTGCTCACCAAAATACTTTGGTGTGTGTGGAACATTTCACGAATGGGTGAAAAATTACAATGGTCACCAACTGAAATATATTTGCCAGTTGAACCTGGCACGTGTGAAACTATCTTTGCTTGAGCAATAATCCCTGAGTGCCTTGTTTTACCATGGAAAAAGCTCTTGTTCTTTTCTGCCCACTCTGCATGGCAGAAAAATGAAAGGCTTTATAACTTCACGAAGAATGACTAGAGATCAGCTGGGAAAACGAAAGATACAGACACCTTAATAACATGGACATGTGTCAATTACCAACGTGGACCCACGCAGGAGGTGGGATAAGGACACCTTGCTTCTGGCAGCCATCTTCAATTACTAACGAGTTGACAATACCTTCTACTAGATGGGTGGGCGAAAGTTAAGAAGATTAACTGAACCCTTCACTGCTTCTTGACCAAATGAACACTTACTCTATTTGACGACCCCAAGATTAAAATGGTAATGCCTGCGAGGGGTACAAAATGCCAGCAAAGATAAAACTTCCCTTAAAATTCCTAAAATTTCTTCTTTTTATCCTTCTTCTTCTTCTTCTTCTTCTTCTTCTTCTTCTTCTTGACATTAAATTTAGAGTTTGTTCATTTAAGACAGCTTGTGGATGTAACTACCCAATTAAGCGGCGGCTTCTGTACCAGATATCTCTATTGCCCAGATATTTTGTTTCACAAATACTTCCGTCATGTTTTCGTGCTAAATGCTGACCTTATCTCCAATTGGAAGGGATTACTGAGAGATAAGATAACATGTAAGGCTCATATCTAAAGGAGTCTTGCGCAACAGCGAAAGTAAAGGAACTTCAGGTCGAGCCATCACTACAGTAGCTTCAACAGAATTACAAACTGTCTTAATTAGCACCGCTCAATTTGCAATGCGACCGTGGTGAGGTAATGTAAAAGATATTACGATTTAACGATTTTAAAGGTTGAAACTGTTTAGAAAGATGTCAAAATATTGAATTAAAACAGCAAAATAACATCCGGAAAGGTGACTGGCTTACCAGGATGAAATTCAAGAAGTTTGGTTTAAGGGGATGAGCAGGTCATATAAGCCAAAAAAAATATCTAAATAAAATGTGCGACTATCGCTGATATGACCTTGAGTGAAGTTTGAAGAAGAGGACAACACGGGTGACCAGACATTCAAATTGGTAGACCAGTGATTTCCTTTCCTCGCTGGTCACGAATCGAACAAGCTAACGTTGTCGAAGGCGGTCTCACGCAAGGTTATAAAATTCATTCCTTGTTTACAAAGTTTATCGCCATTGACCTTCTTCGCTGATCACGATGAAATAATTGTAGGTTATCCGCTAAGAAATTTCCAGGGGAATCCGTGCGGCTGAAATCACGCAAGGTTAACTGGTTGAATGTATTGATGACAAATCACTCAGTTTCTTTTGAGAAAGAGGTTAAAGTATTCATTGCCTATAATTATCATGCACTTTGGCTAAAAGCTATTTAATGAAATTCAGTGTTTCTCGGTGTCAAGTTGTGGGCATTTTCTTTTTCTCTTTTACCTCGCCTCGACGACATTTTTGGCATTTGTCTCGCGATTTACAGGAAATACAAGCCTCAAAAGATATTCAATATCTGTTTACATCGTTTTTCTGGACCGCAGACTTTACAATATCAACAATGATGTGGCCACAGTGGCCTAATGGATGTAAAATTGGTCTCGGTCTGAAGGATGTTTGCTTGCTCCGAAGCAATGCATTTAAGATGAACGTTAAGATTTTTGTTCTCCGTAAATTGAAAAGAACTGACTTGAACCATAAATTTCAGACAGCTATTTAACTAAACGTGAAGTGAAGATGGAAATAAGAGAGAAGTTTGGGGTACATAAATGTCTACGAGACGGGCATACAACTTGTAAATAGTATTTAAAGACAGTCAATTAACGTTGACAAGATCCTCTCAGTTTCATTTGAAACACTTTTGATCTTTATACACCTTTCTGGTATGTGCTTAACCGTGGACGTAACATAACAACAAAACAAATGCGACAATAACCTGAAAGTAAGCCATGTGCATTATACGCTCACTCAGTGTTTGTGGTTCGAAGTTGAAACAAGTTCGAGTTGTACCGATGGAATAGATGTCATTTTCAACGAGGACCTGCAAGGATGAGCCCTTAAAATAATCACTCCCTTGAGAAAATCCTGAATTTACTCTTAGAATAAGCAGTATAGAGTCGCTTTTCAATTTCTCAAGTACAACTATACCAATTCAAAGATGCTGGTTTCATTATGATGAAGTCTTTCAAAAAACTAGAGTATTTGCTATATCCCATTCAATCACAGTCACGTCGCTTAATATGAAGGGCTTTAAAAACTTGGCCTCATACGGCAGCCTTGACAATTCAATGATAATTTCCGCCGTAAACTCGATGCCGGTCAAAGCTTGCGCCGAACAGCATTTTCTGTTGCAGGTTGAATTCAGAGTTGCAATATTGTTCATACGCCGCATTTGGTGTTTCTTTTGGCAAAATTATCGTGTTCAAATTCCCTGTAAATAAATAAGCGCGATTATGAGTTAAACCCAAGTACTTTGAACAAGTGTTCTTTCGTGAATACAGTGTTTTTTTTCCCATGGGTGCCTTAACACTCTATAAAGGGAGGAATCCTTCCGCTCTCTGCTATTGTAAAACATCAAGCCCACTATTAACGCACACGTTTCGTGGATGCTTATTATTTGTTTCTCATATAGAAAATATACACACTGGTAAGTAAGTGGACAGGCAGGCCAGATACTGATCAATCACTTATAAGCTCCACATGTTGCCTGACAGGTAACTCTGCCGGCTGCATCTTATCGCTACTCTAATATACACTTCTCACGCGCGAAAAATAAACTTTTTCGACCGATGAATTGATTTGAAAGCAATTTCAGAAAACTCTTGAGCTGAAGAATAAGTGAGCGACGCTTTGCATTTTATGGGTATTTGGTTTAATACCAAGCACGCTAACACGTCGAGTAAAGAAAAATGCGCAATTTCTGAGAGGCAACGAATCCGCGAACATTTTTTTCCCTGTTCTCATGGTAAAAAGGGATGCTAATGGCTCACCACAGGAATTTTCCACGCTTAAAAGATTCTCTTCCGGAGTTTAACTGAAGGGAAGGACAGAACAACTCTACCTTAAACGCTTTTTTCCGTCAAAATAACAAGCTATTCAATTTCCATTGGTCATACAGCATAACATTAGTATCTACCTTTGGGTCTTGGTTACTTACCAAAGTCAAAGTCGTTTTTGCGCGACTACTTTTGTCAACAGACATGTTCTCTCCAACTGAGTGAAGTAAACAAATCTTGCCTAATCTTCGACCGAGTGTACTTTCAAATGTCTCAAGGCGAACTATCTCATCGCTTTATCTGAGTCACGTCATTCGATCCACCCAGTTATCAGAGTAACGAGACACAAAAGAGGAGACACTCCTTACCTTGCAATGATGTCTGTTCTTCTTCAATGTAAGCCGAAGTTAAAATTTCGCATAAGGATAATCGTTGACGATGGCGTCCTTTCATAGCAAATTGTGCAAGTTACCTTATGTTAGTTATAGACCAAAAACACACCATATTAAGTTTCGTCCACCCAAGATGTTTTCGTTATATACCTATATGTTTATATAAATACCACTTAAAAAGTCGTTCACACAAGGCCTTTACTCTCGTCTGATATGCCACCGATAAAAAACAATACAAACAAGTCGCAAATGCAAAAAAAAAAAAAGAAGGAACACAATAAATAGATTGAAAATATATCTAAGAAATAAATAAATCTAAATAAATTTCCATTCCGAATGATTGCCTACAGTGCCTTGCTCCGATGCAAATTAGTGAGATTACAAACCTGTCTAGAGGCCATTAATGCCAACTTAATTGCTGGGGAATTTTTATTCATGCTTAATTGACACCATATTGGTGGAATTCTTAAGGCAACGACTGGAAAGCAATTGAGTTGGACTGAGGAATTAAGGCAGAATTGCGTGTTCTTTCAAAGTATTTACATCACGTACAGCTCCTAAGATCTGACAACTCAGAATCTTGGGTGGCTGATATAGACACATAAAACAGACCCTGATATTTTCACCGGACTAAAAGAGACATTTAAGCGCCTAAAAAGTTACTAAAATGGCCCATTTCCTCTAATTTATACTTTTCAAGCCTTAAATAGAATTTCAAAAGAGGTTTAACAACATTTTTTTGTCAAGACAAAAGACTTAATTGAAAAAATAGCTCAGAAATCTTTTCGGCATTTTTCGGTCCTTTAGTGAAACAAAACACGGAGTTTTCATCTATCATCGCCTAAGCATTTAGCTAGTGAATTATACAAGGACCTTGTTTAGGCGAAACAGACTGTACCGTGGGAAAATCAATACAAGAAGTTGCCCAAGCAAGACATCCAAATGTTATTCAAAAAAGTGACAGAACTGATAACACTTGAACACAAAAGCACATAAACGACAATAATCACCTAATCTATAAATATAATTGCAAGGTAATTCAAGTTGCTACTTATCGGTTAGCGGAAATGATTGTCCAGATTTCTCACTGAATTGATGCATTGTACTCAAATAAGAAAGGCAAAGGTGCTTAGCGAAGTATCCTTTTTTCTGTGTTACCGCAAATAAGACTTCGCTAAGATTAATAAATTCCTAGTTAAGTAAAGGAATTCGTAAAATGAAAATAACACCAATAAAGATAATGTCCAAACAATGATGTATCGTTGTTTTTCTGAACATGGAATGATCTTAGCAAGCGGTAGAATCACTTAAAGTATGCTTGCTTCAGACACGTGCATGATCATGTAGGCTACAGATCGAATCGAACTTAATTTATTTACGGAACTACTCGATAAGTGTTGGTTTGTAATGTCAAACGGCAATTTAAGGTGCCGATCGCTTTAGCAATGTTTCGAAAGGAAGACTATGTGTCTTTGTGAGTCTTTCAGGTTTGCTGCATGCGCGAAAGGTTGTAGTGCCCTTTGTCTTTGGACAACTCTTGCAATAGATGTTAAAGAAACGAAGAACGGAACGGCAAAGACAACCGTTAAGTCACAAATCAATAATTTGATTGGTTCAATAAGGAAAAATAATTGTGCTGCATGTACGGCACGCTTTTTGGTGCACTTTTTTGACGTAGTCTGCCAAATGACGACGCGAAATTTTCTTATTTGACAGTCACGGGCTTGGTTGTCTTTGTTCTGTCAGGGGAATATAAACCCTACATAACCCCCCACTTTTGTAAACTGTCTGAAAAGTAGTTATAACAGGGGAGAGAGGGGCTGAAGCAACAGGTGATATCAATAGCAAAAGGATGGAACACATTCCCCTCAACATATTCCTCTCTTCAGGAGTGTAAAAGTGAAATAAAACCGCACGATTACGTCTGAGCATCCTGGCTGGGAGTCTTACTTCTTTGATTCACAAAGGAAATCCAACTGCCGAAAACGATCTTCCAAGGAGCCAGGAAAAGCTGCCCTGGGTGAAAGACAATTCTTCGGAGTCGCTCATTGCTTCCAATAACTTAATGCATACCAATCCTACACATGCATGTGCATTGAAATCCTCGAGAGAATTTCTAACTTTTCGTTGCAGAAAACCTCACCAACTCACAAATAACCTTTTTATTGACCTGTCGCAAAATTTCCCAAAACGGCTATATTCATCACTTTTCAAAATATTGTCGTTTCTCGAATATTGTCTTCAAGCCATTAAATTCAATCGAATATTAGAACGTTTATCAAGATGCAATTTTCTTTGATAAAACTGCCCAGGTTTCACTTCCTGGAATGAATAACGAGGTGCTTCACTTGGACAACTTTTTAGTCGTTTTCTGTCCTTGCTCCTTCCAGCCTTTTCTTATAAATGTGTGTTTTCGACACGGAAAAATTAGCAAAAAAAACGACAAAAATTAAGCAAGAAGGAACGAGATAATTGCTGATCTCGTTTTTTTTTTTTCGAAAATGTACATGCAATAATGGTACGTAGTTTGTGTCAATACGCACCAGCACCAACATTATAGATGACAAAAAAACGTGGATAATGACTCTCTATCTTGAGTTGAGTATTTCTGAAAGACCGTATGTGCCATTGTAAAACACAATCCGTGTCAAGACAGCTTTACGTTCCACATGGAAGAAATACTTGGTACTCTTTGATGATATATGTATATAGAAATGACTGATCATTATAAGTCGAACCGAGTGGATGAAAGGTAATTGTCATATATTGTCTAGAGACCGCCATTTCTCTCCTTTGCTGCCTGACGACAGGTTTCTGAACCTTGGTTCCAAAAGCGATTACCGGGCCGAAATCTCGGCGAATATGGTTCCGCAAGACGCTCTGGCGCCTCGTCCAGAAGTACTGCGATCTTTTTCCTCTTTTTATCCAAATGATGTGTTCTGGGTACTCCTTTTTGCGCAAGCGCAAGTCTCAGAACTAATTTATTCGACCCCTTTGAAAGTTTTTCAAAATAACAATTTTGTCTTGTTTCGGAATTTAGCCTTATTAGTATGGATGGATGCGGAGTTTGTTC